>CM016626.1:138133951-138242397 GCA_005393395.2 Gossypium australe | reverse complement strand
GCTGTAATGGCCTAAATTCAAGATTATCGGAATAATGGTTTCGCAACCATAAATCCGATTTAAATAGAAATTTATTTCAATATGTTTGCATGAGTCTTTATATGATAGGAATATTTTTATAAATATTTATAAAATGTTAGTAATGCGGTATTAAACTTTCGTTAGAAAATTTTAACGTTTGGGTAGGTAATTAAATGGAAAGGACTAAATTGAAATGAAAGTAAAAGTTTAATTATAGATTAAAAGAAAGTATAAAGGACCAAAATGGCAATTAAGCCATTTTGTCTAGATTGAGGCGTGTGAAGAAAAATCTGAGATTTTTAGTTTATTATATTATTATATTATTATATTATTATTATTATTATTATATTATATATATATATATATATAAAGAAAAGAGAAAAGAAACAAGAGAGATAGAAACAGAAAAGAAACAGAGAGCAAACGTGAAAGAAGAAAGAAAAAAGAGAAAAGAAAGAAGAAAAGGGAAAATTAAAAGTTTGAAGCTTGGAGTTTAATTTGGTAAGTTAATTTAGTCCTTTTTCTTTTAATTTTGATGCTTTATAAGTTTTAGAACAAGTTTTGATGAATTTAAGTTGAAATTTTTGAAGTTTCAGAGTTTTTGAATATAGCATATGATGAATAAAATGATGAATTAGTGGTTTAATTGAAAGAATTTGAAGTTAGAATTGGGTAAAGGATTTAATTGAAAAAAAATAAGCTATAACAAACTGTTTTGGACAGCAGTAGAGTAAGTTTGAAAAATCACTAAAATTCGTAGAAGTGGAATTAGAAGTTGAATGAGATATGAAATTAAAGCTTATGAGTCTATTTACATATGAAAGAACATGGAAAGCAAAGGAATTCTGTAATTTTAGATATTTATATTTTTGTAAGACTGGTTCAGAGGGATTTCGGGATCCCCTGTTCTGACTTTGAAAAATCATAAAAAATTGGAGAAAAATAATTAGGGGCTTAACTTTATATTTTTAGAGTCCTGAATGAGTCTATTTTCATGAAATAAATAAGAAGGTCATATGAATTCTGTATGAAGAGTAATTTGATTCGTAGTGAAGAGAGGTCAGAACAGTCAAACAGTGAAACAGGGGAAACTTTAAGAATAATCTGGTATTGATTGGCCATACCAAAAATTCTGAAAATTTTATGAGAAGAAGATATGTGAGTCTAGTTTCAGGGAAAATTAACGGTTCTTCATTTGGATCTCTGTAGCTCGAGAAATAAATAATTTAGTGACTGTGACTCAAGTAGACAGCTTGAATAAGCTAAAAATAATAATAGAATTATAGAAAATGCTACATGTGAACATGAAATGTATTGAATTGATGATTGGATTTATTTATTTAGATCCGGAAAACTCAAATGCAAAGCTAGATCGAGGAAAGGAAAAGTCCCGGATTAGTAGATTTTATAAACGAACTAGTATCAAGGTAAGTTCATGTAACTTGAATTATATTCTTAAATGTTTGAAATGTATGTTATTGATGTGAATATAATTTGAATGTCCATTGTATGAAATTTGATGAAACATTGGTATATTTGATAAAAAGGGAAAAAAATCCCGGTTGAATGAAAGGAAAATTCGATGGATCTCTGAAAAGGAATTGACGGTAAAAAAAGGATCTAGCCCGGACGGGTGATCCTATCCTGATATAGCCCTCCCGAAGAATATGTGGAAAATGGATTTAGCCGGACGGGTAATCCGAATTAGGGTCTGAATTTAGCCTGGACTGGTAATTCAGATCCAAGCTCATTAGAGTAATTGTCGTTGCAGGGGATTTAGCCTGGACTGGTAATCCCGACAATACTCTATGAGTTTATATTACAGGGGATTTAGCCTGGACTGGTAATCCCACTGTAAAGATGAGGTTCGCGGGAGTGTGCTCTCTGAAATGAAAATGTGCGCACATGAATATGAATTGACGGACCCGGATTTGTACACTAAAGTGTACCTCTGAAAATCCATCGAAATTCCGAGTAATTTAACGGGATAAATATGGAAAAATAACAAGGAAATGGAAATCTTGACATTGATGAGCTCATCAATCATGGCGTGTATACTATTGATAGATGAAAATTAATGGACTAACTTGGATGTTGAGTTTGTGAATTACTAGGGAAATAATGCATTGAGTGAGTATACGAATGTTTATTGCTTATATTGATTATACTAGGTAAGTATAATTCTTGTTACATGGGCTTACTAAGCACAAAGTGCTTACCCTATTTCCTTTTTCCCTGTTTTGTAGTGTTAAGAGCTCGGAGGTCGGATCGGTGGGAGACTCATCACACTATCAACCCCAGTATTTCGGTATTTTAAGAAACTTATTTTGGAAATGAATGGCATGTATAAGCTAATAAAATAATGTTAGTATGAAATGAATGTAAGGTCAGCCATTGGTATGGCTTATCTGTTAAAGTTATCTTATAAATATGCATGAATTTATTTTGAAAATATGATGAATTAGAATGGTTTCAGTTTCAAAAAAAAATAAAAAATAAAAAAATTGTAAACTCCGGTAATGCCCCGTACCTTATTCTGACAACAAATACAGGTAGGGGGTGTTACATTTGTTGGTATCAGAGCTACGGTTTAGTTGATTCTAGGACCGATATAGTGAATACGAATTAGCTATACATGCCATTTAAATTATTTTTTTTGATAGTGTGATATCTCCTGACCGCTTAAATTGTGTTTTCCTTATAGTAATGTCATCTGACCGAGCTCAATCTGAGGAAGCTGGGAGTCATGCTCCGGCTTCAATACAAAGAGAAGAAACTAGCAGTAGAAGGCCCGGTATAGAGGGTCAAGGGGGGAGGCAAAAATAGCCTTCTTTCAAATGATGAATGAATGGTTTACCCATATATAAGAACTAACCCTACAGTGCAGCAAACTCAAGCTCCCCCTCCTGTTCCTCCACCGGTTCCCGAGATTCCACAGGGTACAGGTACTGAATCTGTCAGAAAAGGAAAAGCTCCGGTCGATAAAATCCGAAAATATGGGGCCGAAGAATTTCGAGCAGCAGTTGATGATGATCCCGAAAGAGCTGAATTTTGGTTAGAAAATACTACTCGGGTTTTGGAGGAATTATCTTGCACGCCAGAAGAATGTTTGAAATGTGCTGTTTCACTGCTAAAAGACACAGCTTATCATTGGTGGAATACTAAAGCTTCAGTTGTTCCGAAAGAAGAAATTACATGGGAATTCTTCCAGACCGAGTTCAAAAAGAAATATATCAGCCAGAGATTCCTTGATCAGAAAAGAAAAGAATTTCTTGAGCTGAAACAGGGCAATAGATCAGTATCTGAGTATGAAAGAGAATTTGTTCGGTTGAGTAAATATGCTCGAGAATGGGTACAGTCGGAAGCTGAAATGTGCAAACGATTCGAAGAAGGGTTGAATGAAGAAATTAAGCTACTTGTTGGAATTCTTGAAATTCGAGAGTTTGCTACACTAGCAGAACGAGCTTATAAAGCAGAAGAATGGAGCAAAGAAAAGAAACAGGCTGAGAGGGAAGCTCGAATTTTAGTAAAAGACCAATGGAAAAATCTCAGTTTTCTGCTCCAAAGAAATTGAAGAAGTACCAGGATCGTTCTACCTCAACCACTGGGTATTCGGATAGAGTGCGAAGTTCACAGCGCACTAATTCAAGACCTTCCACTCCATCAGTGACCAGTGTTGGCAGTGTTGGTACCCCTAAGCCGAGATGCCAGTATTGTAATAAAGCTCATTTTGGTGAATGTCGATTTAAGAGCGGGGCATGTTACCGATGTGGTTCTTTTGACCATTTCCTCAGAGATGTCCAGAAAGAAGTGAAAAAGAAGCTGAATATATATCGAAGCCAAGTAATCAATCTTGGAGGGGTAGACCATCTCGACCATCCGGTAATGTTAGTGGTAGCCGAGGAGCTACAAAAGATACTACAAGTAGGCTTGAGACACGAGCACCTCCTAGGACATATGTCATGCGTACCAGAGAAGATGCCTCAGCACCCGATGTTATTACTGGTACATTTTCTTTACTTGAAACTGATATTACTGCATTAATTGATCCCGGTTCTACGCATTCATATATATGTGTAAAACTTGCATGCGTTAAAGATTTATCTATTGAACCTACTGAATTTGTGGTTAAAGTCTCGAACCCCTTTGGCCAATCTATTTTGGTGGATAAAATTTGTAAAAATTGTCCACTGATGGTAAGAGGTTATTGTTTCCTGGCTGATTTGATGTTACTGCCATTTGATGAGTTTGATGTGATATTGGGCATGGATTGGTTAACTCAGCATGATGCAGTAGTAAACAGTAAACAGAAATATATTGTGTTGAAGTGTCAGAATGGTGAATTACTTCGGGTTAAACCCGATCAGACAGAGGGATTATCTGATGTGATTTCAGTTATTACTGCTCAGAAGTATGTCAAAAAGGGGTATGATGCTTTTCTTGCTTATGTATTAGATACTAAGGTATCTGAGTCAAAGATTCAAGCAGTACCAGTGGTATGTGAATTTTCTGATGTGTTTCCAGAAGAGTTACCAGGGTTGCCACCAGAAAGAGAAGTGGAATTTTCTATAGATTTGATTCCGGGAACTACTCCGATTTCCATAGCTCCGTACCGAATGGCTCTTACAGAATTAAAGGAATTAAAGACACAGTTACAGGAACTTGTTGATAGAGGTTTTGTCCGACCGAGTCATTCACCTTGGGGTGCTCCGGTTCTGTTTGTGAAAAGAAAGATGGGTCTTTGAGATTGTGTATTGACTATCGACAGCTCAATAAGGTAACTATAAAGAATAAGTATCCGTTGCCCCGGATTGATGATTTATTTGATCAGCTGAAAGGTGCTACTGTATTTTCAAAGATTGATCTCCGATCGGGCTATTATCAGTTACGAGTAAAGGAGTCAGATGTGCCAAAGACAGCTTTTAGAACCAGGTACGGGCATTATGAGTTTCTGGTTATGCCATTTGGGTTGACTAATGCACCTGCAGTATTTATGGATCTGATGAATCGAATATTCAGACCGTACTTAGACAGATTTGTGGTAGTATTCATTGATGATATTTTGGTTTATTCTCGAGATGAAGAAGAACATACAGAACATTTGAGAATTGTGTTGCAAGTTCTGCGAGAGAAACAATTATATGCTAAATTCAGTAAATGTGAATTTTGGCTTCGAGAAGTGGGTTTTCTTGGACATATTGTATCTGCTGAAGGCATCAGGGTAGATCCAAGTAAAATCTCAGCTATTGTCAATTGGAGTCCACCGAAGACTGTATCTGAAGTTAGAAGTTTCTTGGGTTTAGCTGGTTATTATCGGAGATTTGTACAAGGATTCTCTATGATAGCTTCTCCGATGACTCGATTATTGCAGAAAGATGTAAAGTTCGAGTGGACTGATGAATGTCAGCAGAGTTTCAACCGATTAAAAGATCTATTAACGAAAGCACCAGTATTAGTGCAGCCTAAACCGGGTAAGGAATTTGTTATTTACAGTGATGCCTCATTAAATGGTTTAGGTTGTGTCTTGATGCAAGAAGGTAAAGTAATAGCCTATGCTTCAAGACAACTTAAACCACATGAAAGAAATTATCCGGTACATGATCTTGAGTTAGCTGCTATTGTTTTTGCATTGAAGATATGGCGGCATTACTTGTACGGTGAGAAATGTCATATTTATACTGATCATAAAAGCTTGAAGTATTTGATGACACAGAAAGATCTGAATTTAAGACAGCGCAGGTGGCTTGAATTGATAAAAGACTATGATTTGATTATTGATTACCATCCGGGTAAGGCTAATATTGTGGCTGATGCTTTGAGTCGAAAATCTCTGTACGCTTTACGATCTATGAATGCTCAATTGTTTTTGGTTGATGATAGTTCAATCTTAGCTGAATTAAGAGCTAAACCAACATTTTTACAGCAAATATGTGAAGCTCAGAAGAATGATGAGAAGTTACAGGTTAAACGGGCACAATGTGAGTCAAATACTGATTCTGAATTTCAAATTGGGGTTGATGATTGTTTATTATTTAGAGGTAGGGTATGTGTACCCAAGAATTCAGAGCTCATACAGAAGATTTTACACGAGGCTCACAGTGGTACTATGTCTGTACATCCGGGAAGTAATAAAATGTATAATGATTTGAAAAAGATGTACTGGTGGCCAGGTATGAAACGTGATATTTCTGAGTTTGTATCAAGATGTTTGATATGTCAACAGGTTAAAGCAGAACATCAGGTACCTTCGGGGTTACTTCAGCCAATTACTATACTGGAATGGAAATGGGAAAGAATCACTATGGATTTTGTATCGGGGTTACCGTTGTCTCCGAGGAAAAAAGATGCTATTTGGGTGATTGTTGACCGATTGACAAAGTCAGCACACTTTATTCCGGTACGTATGGATTATTCTTTAGATAAACTGGCTGAATTGTACATATCTGAGATTGTCAGGTTACATGGAGTGCCTATCTCCATTATATCAGATAGAGATCCCCGATTTACGTCTCGTTTCTGGGATAAATTGCAAGAAGCTTTGGGTACTCAGTTGTATTTCAGTACTGCATTTCATCCTCAGACAGATGGCCAATCTGAGCGTGTAATTCAAGTATTGGAAGATATGCTTCGATGTTGTATACTAGAGTTTGAAGGTAATTGGGAGAGGTATCTACCTTTGATTGAATTTGCTTACAATAACAGTTATCAGTCCAGTATTAAAATGGCTCCATATGAAGCTTTGTATGGTAGAAAATGTAGAACACCATTGTATTGGACAGAGCTCAGTGAAAAGAAGATACATGGGGTTGATTTAATCCGGGAAACAGAAGAGAAAGTGAAGGTTATTCGGGATAGTTTAAAAGCAGCTTCCGATCGCCAAAAATCATATGCCGATCTTAAACGAAAAGAGATTGAATTTCAGGTCGGTGACAAGGTATTCTTGAAAGTGTCTCCTTGGAAGAAAGTTCTCCGATTTGGTCGAAAGGGTAAATTGAGTCCAAGATTTATCGGGCCATATGAGATCATAGAAAGAATTGGACCGGTCGCTTATCGGTTGGCATTACCACCAGAACTTGATAAAATCCATAATGTTTTTCATGTGTCTATGCTACGACGATATCGGTCAGATCCTTCACATGTTATTTCTCCGACAGAAGTGGAGATTCAGCCGGATATGACTTACAGTGAAGAACCGGTCAAGATATTGGCACGGGAAACAAAGGAGCTTAGAAATAAAAAAATAAATTTGGTGAAAGTATTGTGGCAAAAGCACGGGATTGAGGAAGCGACATGGGAACCGGAGGAGGCAATGAGGAAACAATATCCAAACCTCTTTACTGGTAAGATTTTCGAGGACGAAAATCCTTAAAAGGGGGGGAGAGTTGTAATGGCCTAAATTCAAGATTATCGGAATAATGGTTTCGCAACCATAAATCCGATTTAAATAGAAATTTATTTCAATATGTTTGCATGAGTCTTTATATGATAGGAAATATTTTTATAAATATTTATAAAATGTTAGTAATGCGGTATTAAACTTTCGTTAGAAAATTTTAACGTTTGGGTAGGTAATTAAATGGAAAGGACTAAATTGAAATGAAAGTAAAAGTTTAATTATAGATTAAAAGAAAGTATAAAGGACCAAAATGGCAATTAAGCCATTTTGTCTAGATTGAGGCGGTGAATTGAAGAAAAATCTGAGATTTTTAGTTTTTATTATATTATTATATTATTATATTATTATTATTATATATATATATATATATATATATATATATATAAAGAAAAGAGAAAAGAAACAAGAGAGATAGAAACAGAAAAGAAACAGAGAGCAAACGTGAAAGAAGAAAGAAAAAGAGAAAGAAAGAAGAAAAGGGAAAATTAAAAGTTTGAAGCTTGGAGTTTAATTTGGTAAGTTAATTTAGTCCTTTTTCTTTTAATTTTGATGCTTTATAAGTTTTAGAACAAAGTTTTGATGAATTTAAGTTGAAATTTTTGAAGTTTCAGAGTTTTTGAATATAGCATATGATGAATAAAATGATGAATTAGTGGTTTAATTGAAAGAATTTGAAGTTAGAATTGGGTAAAGGATTTAATTGAAAAAAAATAAGCTATAACAAAACTGTTTTGGACAGCAGCAGTAGAGTAAGTTTGAAAAATCACTAAAATTCGTAGAAGTGGAATTAGAAGTTGAATGAGATATGAAATTAAAGCTTATTGAGTCTATTTTCATATGAAAGAAACATGGAAAGCAAAGGAATTCTGTAATTTGAGATATTTATATTTTGTAAGACTGGTTCAGAGGGATTTCGGGATCCCCTGTTCTGACTTTGAAAATCATAAAAAATTGGAGAAACATAATTAGGGGCTTAACTTTATATTTTTAGAGTCCTGAATGAGTCTATTTTCAAATGAAATAAATAAGAAGGTCATATGAATTCTGTATGAAGAGTAATTTGATTCGTAGTGAAGAGAGGTCAGAACAGTCAAACAGTGAAACAGGGGAAACTTTAAGAATAATCTGGTATTGATTGGCCATACCAAAAATTCTGAAAATTTTATGAGAAGAAGATATGTGAGTCTAGTTTCAGGGAAAATTAACGGTTCTTCATTTGGATCTCTGTAGCTCGAGAAATAAATAATTTAGTGACTGTGACTCAAGTAGACAGCTTTGAATAAGCTAAAAATAATAATAGAATTATAGAAAATGCTACATGTGAACATGAAATGTATTGAATTGATGATTGGATTTATTTATTTAGATCCGGAAAACTCAAATACAAAGCTAGATCGAGGAAAGGAAAAAGTCCCGGATTAGTAGATTTTATAAACGAACTAGTATCAAGGTAAGTTCATGTAACTTGAATTATATTCTTAAATGTTTGAAATGTATGTTATTGATGTGAATATAATTTGAATGTCCATTGTATGAAATTTGATGAAACATTGGTATATTTGATAAAAAGGGAAAAAAAATCCCGGTTGAATGAAAGGAAAATTCGATGGATCTCTGAAAAGGAATTGACGGTAAAAAAAGGATCTAGCCCGGACGGGTGATCCTATCCTGATATAGCCCTCCCGAAGAATATGTGGAAAATGGATTTAGCCCGGACGGGTAATCCGAATTAGGGTCTGAATTTAGCCTGGACTGGTAATTCAGATCCAAGCTCATTAGAGTAATTGTCGTTGCAGGGGATTTAGCCTGGACTGGTAATCCCGACAATACTCTATGAGTTTATATTACAGGGGATTTAGCCTGGACTGGTAATCCCACTGTAAAGATGAGGTTCGCGGGAGTGTGCTCTCTGAAATGAAAATGTGCGCACATGAATATGAATTGACGGACCCGGATTTGTACACTAAAGTGTACCTCTGAAAATCCATCGAAATTCCGAGTAATTTAACGGGATAAATATGGAAAAATAACAAGGAAATGGAAATCTTGACATTGATGAGCTCATCAATCATGGCGTGTATACTATTGATAGATGAAAATTAATGGACTAACTTGGATGTTGAGTTTGTGAATTACTAGGGAAATAATGCATTGAGTGAGTATACGAATGTTTATTGCTTATATTGATTATACTAGGTAAGTATAATTCTTGTTACATGGGCTTACTAAGCACAAAGTGCTTACCCTATTTCCTTTTTCCCTGTTTTGTAGTGTTAAGAGCTCGGAGGTCGGATCGGTGGGAGACTCATCACACTATCAACCCCAGTATTTCGGTATTTTAAGAAACTTATTTTGGAAATGAATGGCATGTATAAGCTAATAAAATAAATGTTAGTATGAAATGAATGTAAGGTCAGCCATTGGTATGGCTTATCTGTTAAAGTTATCTTATAAATATGCATGAATTTTATTTTGAAAATATGATGAATTAGAATGGTTTCGGTTTCAAAAAAAAAATAAAAAATAAAAAAATAAAAAAATTGTAAACTCCGGTAATGCCCCGTACCTTATTCTGACAACGAATACGGGTAGGGGGTGTTACACGAGCATACCGTATTCTTTCTATTTCGGTCGAATCATTATCTAGCTCTGGGAATGTGTCTCGTAACCAGCCCATCTCGATCCGACCTCCGTAAATGTTATCCAGAATAGCACCCAAAAGTTCGTAGCATACGGCTTCCCAATCACCAGAAGTTGCGGACCCGATCACCACGTACCCATCCACCGGCAAACCCGATTTGGAAATGTACGTCTTCCAAAGTGATAGTACACTCTCCGCATGGAAGATGGAGAGTGTGCGTCTCGGGTCTCTACCTCTCTATCAACGCACGGATTAGCTTCGGGTCCAACTTGCACCCCCGGCCTAACGTGGCCACGTGCCAAAAACCCGCTTCCCGTAGGTAATTCTCAATCAACGGCGATGGCGGACCAGACATATTGCGAATATAGCATTGCAACACCCGATTTACAGACTTTAAAAAATTATAAAATAAAAATTAATTAAAATTGCATAAACCTAAAAAATATTAAATAGTATTGAAAAATTAAAATTATAACTTACAATTGTCATTTGATCGACAGAGATGTGTTTATTGTCGAGACGAATTAATTCTCCGGCCATTGCTAATACGATCGAATATTTTTAAATTTAACAAAAAAATATTTAAAAAAACTTTTAAACTACACAGAGCTTTTTTGTAAAAATTAAATGACTATTGTGAAATTTGAGAGGAACTTTAAAGGAATTTGAGAGAAATTTGAGAGAAATTTAAGAGAAAATTGAGTAAGGACTTTTGTGTGAAAAAAATGAAAGGGTGGGGGGGTTTTATAATTCTTTTTTACCGTTGGAACGGGCAAAACGTGTCCCTAAGGGAGCGTTTTTGCCACATCAGTAAAACGTGCCCTCAAGGCCGCGATTTTGGCTGATGTGGCAAAAAGCGCTCCCTCGTGGACGCGCTTTCTTGCTGCATCCCCTGAAAACGCGCTAACGTGGACGCGTTTTCAGGGGAAATGGCCCTTTCTGGTAAATAATTAAAAAATCGGTCTTATTCCGTAAATTTTATAAAAAAATGTGTTTTCTGGTAATTTGCCCCAATATCATCTACAACTTTTAATTACATCCAAGCAATGGGTTTTGAAGATCATGGTCATGTATATGGTATAGTAGCCAGTGCGAATAACATCTGAAAAATTATTTTTATCCATCAAGTTTTTGGATTTCATGTGAGTCAATAAAACAACCTTAAACATATAATCGTTTACTAACTTCGTTTATGAAATTAAACAATTTCATTATGGTTAAAGAGATAACAAAGACAGGAGATAAGCTTGCAGGGTCTCGGTTTCTCCAAGCACCCTGAATCATAAAAGTTGACATAGCATTTTCTAACATTTATTATATTAAAAAAAAAAAGGAGACGACAACCTTAAATGCCATAAGATGCATCTAACAGCCTAACACTACACACAACATTTTGTTAAAAAAAAAAAAAAACTGAAGAAAATGGAGAACTGGGAAACTATAAAATGGAGAAATGTCATCCTTATTCTCTCCGTAAACAACATTGGGCATTGGTGCTATTACCGTGGATGGTCCTTTTCAGACGAAGAAGCAGAAGAACCATATCTGCCACCTTTTCCTCCACCTGGGGAACCATATCCCCACCCACCGCCATACCCCTTTCCATCACCGTTTCTTGGCCAGCCTCCTCCTCCACCACCACCTACATTGCCATACCCGTAGCCACCACCGTCCCCTCCACCTCCACCTCCACCCCCAAACCCACGCCCTGGGCCATAACCACCACCTTGGCCCATACCACCACCAAAGCCACCATTTCCTACACCTCCCGCACCGCCATAACCCCCGGTTCCACCATTGCCTATACCTCCCCCTCTGCCGAAACCTCCACCAAGACCACCATTGCCTACACCTCCCCCCCTGCCAAAACCACCACCGTCACTATTGCCTGCACATCCCTTATTGCCTACACCACCACCAGGGCATTCTCCATAACCACTATCTGCAGTCACTGGATGGCCGAAGGCTTCAGCAGGACTGTGTCTTAATCCCATGTCTATCATCCTACGACTCACGTCACTCGAAAACCTCCCTTCCCGCTTAGCTTCAACGACACAACTTGAACAAAACCACAAACACAAACAAAACCAAACCCATCCCCAGGATATCGCACTACTTCTTTCCATGACTACACAACAAACTAATCATAAAAATAAGTAAGAAAATGCTCCAGAAAAAGAGTTAATTGAAAAGAAGAGAAAAAATGGTTAAAAAAAGAGAGTTCATTTAGAAGCTCATGCAAACTACGCAGCTTAACGAACGCGTTGGCACCGTTACGAAGGAGCATCTATATATACATAAAATAAACAGGCTATATATGTATTGTGGTGGCCTTGGCCATAGAGAGGTGTGATATGAACCGAATTGTACTCAACTGGTTCTGGTGATGAGACCAATTTGAATGACCACAGCTCACAGTGCATTTTCGGCGTGTGTTCATACTTACAGAAAACCCTCCCTCTAAGTTTGATATCATGGATTAAGTAGATATCAACTCGTCTGTGAAATTAAACAAAAAAAATTAATTTAATATCAATATAATTAATTTAATATCTAATATTTTGAGATAATATTTGATGCAAAATTCATAAATTTTATGCACTATCCTCGGAATACATTAAGTCATCAGTATTTATTTATGAAATAATATTTTATGCATACTCAATACCTAAATCTCATGCACCATCAACGAATAATAACATCATGCATCATCATTAAATTAAACAAAAAAATATGAAAGATTTATAAATAAATACTAATAATTTTATTTAAATATAATTAAACATTAATCATAACTATTATAAATAAATATGAATAACTCTCTTATTTAGGATCTTAGTTTAAAGATTTAGGGTATCTTGTTTAGATTTTAAGATTTTAGCATTTATTTATAATTAACTATTATTTAATTATATTTAAATAAAATTATTAATATTTATTCATAAATCCTCTTCTGTCTATTGTTTTATTTAATGATGATGTACATATTATTATTTACCGGACTTATGTACTTATAAAGCATTATATATTATCCCTATTTATGGTAAAAAAAGTAACATATGTTATATCTAATGTAACTATTTTATTTTAAAAATACTTTTCATATCAAATAAAATTCTTATTAAAAAACTACAAAGTATTACACTATTAAATTATTTATTTTAAATATTTTGAATTTAATTTTTTTTTGTTCTACCCGCCTATCCAAATATCGGGTAAATGTGAAGTATATGCCATTTTTAGAAAAAAAATTAAGGTTTTGCACTAATCTTTTGGATATTTAGGGAAATAAACCTATTTTGGAGAGAGGAACTAAGTTTCCCAACTGTTTTTTTCCAAAGGCGAAAAATAGCTAGTTTGTTCTATATAAACTCAAGCCATTTTCATCCTTTTGCATTCAAATCCCATTCTTCAAAATTTTTCAATTCATCCTTTCTCTCAATTCTCTCAAATTTTCATTCAATTTCTCTCAAAATCTTGTTGTTTTAATTTTATATTTCATAATTTAATTGATTTTTATAATACAATTTTACTTATACGTTTTGATTACAAACACATATCTGATGTCCAATTGCAAATGGTAAGAAAATATTATTAATTTTTTTAATTTTAGTTAAGTTTATTATTAAGTTGTTAGCTGTAACAACCTATTTTCGGTAAAAATCGAAACAGTGATTTCGAGACCACAGATCCGAGTCCGGAGAGGAAAATTATTTTAATAATATTTTATGATATATGGTACGAAAATAATGTCATGTGAAAATTTCATAAAAAAATTTTACCGATTACATGTCTAATTTGATAAAGGACCAAATTGCACAAAGTGTAAAAATTGAGTTCTAATAGTTAAAGGGATTAAATAGCTATAGAACTTAAAAGTGGAGATCCTTATATGGTAATTAGACTATTAAATAAAGTTAGTAGATATTTTTGGATGAATCATCTGTAACACCCCTTACATGTATCCTATGCCGGAACCGAGTCCGAGACATTACCAGACTTAACAATACATTTGGTCAAATTAATAAACACAAATACAAAATGACTTAGTCAAGCCCCTATACATGCCATAACTTAAATCATTTATAAATAAAGATACCCATAGATAGTTTGATAGTGTGAAGCGATCTCCGACGACCTCCAACCCGAGCTTGTTTAGTAGGACTCTATAAGATGGGAAAGAAAAAGGGGGTAAGCTTATAAAGCTTAGTAAGTTCACATGAAAAATAATAATAAGCATTAGCAATGAATTTACCTTACTACTAAGCTGTCATAACTTGCATAAATAATGCTAAGTTCTCACTTTCTCAACTTATTTGTAACTTTATCAAAGCCTTAACATGACAAATCCTCACAACAAGTTCTCAAATTGATACAATCATTAAATCACATGCTTATACCTTATTACTCATGTTCACGTTAATCTGTCTACTTGAGTTGCTGTCACTAAATTATTTATTTCTTGAGCTACAGAGCTCCAAATTTCAAACCGCTAATTTTTCCTGAAACTAGACTCACTAGACTCACATATCTTCATACCATAAAATTTTCAGAATTTTTGGCTTAGCCAATTAGTACAGTTTATTCATTAAAGTTTCCCCTATTGCACTGTTCAACAATTCTGACCACTTTTCACTACAAATCAATTTTCTCCTTGTACAGAATTCAAATGATGTTATAATTTGTTTCATTTGAAACTAGACTCATTAAGGATTTCAAGAATATAACTTATATCTCATAATTATATTTTTCCAATTTTTAATGATTTTTCCAAGGCAGAACAGGGGATCACGTAATCATTCTGAACCAATCTCTCAAGAATTTAAATATCTCAAAATATAAAAATCCTTTGTTTGTTTTGTTTCTTTTATATTAAAATAGGCTCAATAAGCTTTAAATCAATATCTCATCCAACTTATAATTCAATTTTTACTATTTTTTCTGATTTTTCAAATTCACGTCACTGCTACTGTCCAGAGCAGTTCTATTGTAAATCTTTGCTCTCTTTCACTTTAACTGTGTTCATCACTTGCTTATACCAGTCTTTCCAATTTCCGATTACATATCGAGCATATTGCTCATACGTTACACATGCATATACCTACACTTATCACTACAAGCCACACATAATTTCACTTAGCATATTGCTCATACGTTACACATGCATATACCTACACTTATCACTACAAGCCACACATAATTTCACTTAATCGATTTTCCCGATGAACTCATCGGTAACCTTACCAAAGGCTCAGAATACAAAGGGCACCCTACTTAATAGCTTGCTTACATACCTGCAACATTCTCACTTAACACATGAGCACTCTTTCATAATATAGGCATATTGCCAATCATGTCATAAAGTGTTACAAGCATAACTGAAAACTCATCACTTACTTAATACTTGATAATCTCAATTACTTACAATCTCAATATTAAATAAGCCTTAAATGCATACCTGTACTCTTCTTCATGTTCTCACCTTGTCATTTCTTTGACTTGCTCTTTGGACTACTCGTGACCCTTTTTCGTTTTGAACTTACCATTGCCATGTCTTGACATGGTCTTACGTGGTATCCTTGCCTTATGAACTCACCAATGCCATGCCTTGGCATGGTCTTACATGGGACCTTTGCCTTATAGTAACTCATCAATGCCATGTCTTGACATGGTCTTACATGATTTCCTTGCCTTATAGAACTTATCAATGCCATGCCTTGGCATGGTCTTACATGATATCCTTATCTTGTAGAACTTATCAATGCCATGCCTTGGCATGGTCTTACATGATATCCTTATCTTACCAAATGCCATGTTCCAAACATGGTCTTACATGGTATCCTTGTCTTAGTGCCAATGCCACATCTTGATGTGGTCTTACATGGAGTCCTTAATCAATGTCGATGCCATGTCTTGACATGGTCTTACACGGGATCTTTGCCTTACCAATGCCATGTCTTGACATGGTCTTACATGGTATCCTTGCCTTACCAATGCCATGTCTTGACATGGTCTTACATGGTATCCTTGCCTTAATTGCCATGGTATAGCCATGGACTTTGAGATATCAATTCCTTGTTAAGTCATAGCTGGAACATACATGCTCAAATTCTCAAGGTTAGTCACCTAACTCAACAATAGCATTGCTAAAAACAATAATTGCATAAAAATAAAATACTACTCAACTTACATACTTACATTCTAAATCTCATCATGTCATCAACTTAACTTATTCTCCTCAAACTATGCTAGTCAATACTTTCTTATTATCATACAAAGCCATAATACAAAATATGGTCTAACATATAAATTATACAAGTTCTCTTTCCAATAAAATATCGATTTATCATCCAAATATGCATAATTAAATGCTTATTAAACATATGAACTTACCTCGAATGTCGAAACAACCGTTTTACCAACTTTCCCAATTTTCGATTTTCCTCCAGTTCTAGGTCCAAATCTCATCTTTCGGGGTCTAAAACATCACATTTTACTTATTTAATTAATGCACTACTCAAAACAGTCCCTAACTCAAACTTTTGCAAAATTACAATTTTACCCCTAAACTTTTGCATAATTACGATTTTACCCCTAGGCTCGAAAATTAAACTTTATTCCTTTTTCTTATGTTTTATGACATGCTGAACATTTTTCCCTTCTATAGAAACTTCAAATTCCTACTATAACACATACTTATGAACAATAACAACTTTTACCGATTAACTCGTTTTACTCATTTTCATCGAAAATCACTTAGTAAAAATTGTTCATCTACTCATGGACATGCATAATCCACTGTTAATCATCAAAATACACACTTAATCAACCATGGCAAAATTCACAAACTTCAACAATTTTGAAAATAAAGATTCGGGATAGCTAAATCGAGTTACCACGACTCCGAAAACGTATAAATCATTAAAAACGGGACAAAAACCACTCACCTATCAAGCTCCTTAGCTTGGCCGAATATGGCTTTCTCCATGGCTGCCATTTTTTCTTCTCACATTCTGCTGGAGAAGAAGAGAAGAAGGGTGTTTTTTTTTTTTATTATTCTTTTACTATTTTTGTCTTATTATACCATTTAACTTAACTTCCAAATTTGCCCTTTTTCTTTTCAACTAACCTCAAAAATACCAAACAAATATCTTCCATCAACTTATAAGTGGACTAATTTCTTCATAAGGACCTTCACTTTAAAAACCCATCACAATTACACCCTTTATCATCTGAAACGCATACTTCGCACTTATAACAATTTAATCCTACTAATCAAATTAAACACTTTTTCGATAAAATTTCTCAACGAAATTTTCACACAACAATTTAATCACATTGTAGACCTCAAATTGATAATCCAAGCTATTTCATACTTAAATCTTCTAAGACCTCATATTTTGCAACTTATTTAATTTAGTCCAAAAGTCAAATTGGACACTTTATGCCTAAAATTTCTTCATGAAATTTTTACACATGCATACGAACATATCATAAACCCCATAATAGTCATAAAATAATTATTTCTACTTTAGATTCATGGTCTTAAACCACTATTCTGACTAGGCCCTAATTCGGGATGTTACATCATCCATGGAAAATTAGAAAAAGAAAAGGATGAAACTGGAAACTTGAAAAGTTAATGGATGATAAGTTAAATTAAAGGAATAAAATAATATCATATCATCTTCTCCAAAATAAAAAGCATAGAAGCCCTAGTTATGGATATGGAAGAAAGAGAAAACTTTCTTGGCCAAATTAGGTAAGTATTCAGGCCCCATTTTTAGTAATTTTCATATTTTTTATATCGGGATAGCTTAATTTATCTATTTTGGGGGTTAAATTGAAAAGATATCAAAGTATGAAATTTTTACCATGGATGAATATGCTGAAAATTAGAAATTTATGGTAGAAAATGAAAGGTTGTTGATAGATAAACAACTTTACAAAGTGAATTTTGATGAAAACTTGATTTAGGGATATTGTAAAAATGTGAAATCCATGGAAAAATTTTGATTTTTATGAAATATATGGGCTGTAAATATTACATGAAAAATTTGTTTAGGCTCGAAACAAGGAGTAAATTGCATGAATTTCATTTTCCGGGCCTATGGACGAAATCGTCATTTATCAAAAGTTTAGAGGCAAAATGGTAATTTTGCCTAAGTTGTAAATTGGACTAAATTGAGTATGAATTACATTAAATTGATGTTAAATCTACTTGTATAGATCTGGGTAGACCGAATATGGAGTTAGAACAAGAAAAGGAGAAAATGTTGGATTAATAGATTTTATGTACACGAACAATTATCGAGGTAAGTTCGTGTAACTTAACTATGTATGTTATTATGCTTGAATTAAATTGTATGAATGTGATGGTATATATGTATGTGATGATATAAAAAAATCATATATATATTACGAAATTAAAGATGTTCAATAAAGCCCAATAAATGATAATATTCCATAAATGGTAAGTCTCGGTTGAATAATGAATATAGATGGATAGTGGTGATTTCCCGTATGAAATGAGGTCCTGCATGTGTTGCAGAAAGGATTTAGCTCGGACGAGTAATCCATTGATCTCATTATGGAAAGGATTTAGCCCGGACGGGTAATCCTAACTGAGCCTCTCGAGCATATGTTTCAATTAGGATTTAGCTTGGACTGATAATCCTAATTGACTGGATTTAGCCTAGACTGGGAATCTAGATCGGACTCTATAGAGAATTCTTTGTCATATAAAGGATTTAGCCTGGACTGGTTATCCTACAAAACCCTTAAAGTATATGCATTACAGACAGAATTTAGCCTGGACTGGTAATTCTACTGTATAATATGTGGTTCGAGAGTGTACCTAAAAGGTACTATTGGATATGAATTGACGGATTATGATTTTGTACACTTTAAGTGTACTACATGAGTATCCATCGATAATTCAAATAAATTCAACGGGCAAATTTCTGACATGAGCAAATATGGATTTGAGATAAATGGTTATAGATTGAAACATGCTATGTGGAAGTATGAAATGTTTATACATGAACATGAAATGGTTTGATGAATATGTTCATCTATGAGAATAAATTTGTACACTTTAAGTGTACTACCCAAGTGATTATCAGTACTTCAATTGATTATTGAGTAAGGTTCTGACAAGAAATATATTGGAACTTGAGATGAATTAATATAAAGTATACTTGAAATACATGAAGAAAATTGCATACATGTTATATGAACACATGATGTGGAAAAACATATGTGCATGAGGATCCAAATATTGATGAGTTCATATATGTGTTTCTTGAAGTTTATATGAAACATGTGACTAACAAGGGTGATGAGAATGTGTGATAGGGCTTGTGAGATTAAATGGTTTGATTATACCCTATGTATTTATTTTGATGATGAATGGGTGGTAAGTTTATTACTAAGTTATACGAACTTACTAAGTATTATATGCTTACTCTGTTTTATTTTTCCCTGTCTTATAGTAAATCGGAAGCTCGTTGGATTGGAAGCTCGATAGAGATCACTCACACTATATATCAATTCAATTTGGTATATAAGGTAAAACAAATGTAGTTATAATGGCATGTATAGGTTAAATTGATCAAGGAATGGCATGTAAATTTTTACTTAAAACACATATATCCTTCTAGTTTTATTAAAACACGAATCACTATTCAAATGGTCAAACCCAAATACAAATACAAGGGCCGAATGTATACATGCTAATTCATATGTTTTATTAGCTGTCTATTTTCACTCTACTAAATCATATCACACACATTTAGTATTGCATAATACCAAACCTAAATATATCATTCCATAATTAACAATTTATAACAAACTCATCACTAGTATGTATATATATATATATAACATGACCTAATGTAGCTAGGCTTAGATCATCAATCATATTTGGTTCATTTTGTACTTATCAAACACTTATTATTTAAATGATAAATTCATACATATCATCAAAATTATGCCAACACATCATATAAATTCTCGGTTCATTCTCCATGACCGAATATCCAACAATTTATAACCATTACTTAGATTATTGCCGAAATACATAACCATATGCCACATATTCATATAAACATGGTATTTCTTCTCGATTTACTACCATGATCAAATCCAAAGATTAACAAAACATACCAAATTTTACTCATTAAAGCATGCCATTTCAAATCAATACAAAACCACATTTCCTAATCAAATTTTCATAGCCTAACTTAGCTCACATATGTCCTATACCACAAATCCCTCATGATCATATAACCAAACACTTGACGATAAGATTTAATCACCATAGTAAAATTATATATAACTTCAAACCATCACATACATATTTCATTTCAAATTCGAATACATAATTACTTATAAACAATATTCAAACCGATTCGTATTTCAATTTAGACATCTCAATAATAAATCATTAACTATGCATAACCTAATTATATTTATCAACCTTATATTTCAAGACTTTAATACCTAGCATAAACCAAATTTATCACATACATGTAACATGAATATCTCATTCGAATGCAAGCTCAAATCATGATCAAATGTAGTCAAAATAGAGCATAAAAATTAAACACATCAAGCACTCATTCAAAGGCACATCAAATCCAACTTAAACAAAATGATCATGGACAAGCCATTTTCAAATCAAATAGAACTCAAGCGTGGAAATTAAGCCATTTTCGCATGGCTATTTATATATATATACATATTCCAAAACTAATCAAAAACATAAGTAAGCCTATACATGCCATAAGATTGAGTTCAAACATTAACAAAATACCAAAAGAAGTCGATAGTGTGATAGACTTTGTTGACGATCCCCGAGCTCGTAACGTGACTCCAAAATTTATAGAACAGAGGTAAACAAAACACACACAGAGTAAGCTATTTAAGCTTAGTAAGTCTTAAGCAAAAAACATATATATTAACACTTGCATAATAACATTAGATTAATAAGGCCGAATATACATATCCTCAAATACAAAGTTATCATTTTAATCATACATACATATATCATATGGATAAATGCATAATTACACATGAACATATATATAAATCTCACTACTAATATCACATATACCTCATTTGGCCGAATATACACAAACACATATGTATACACATAATTCACATTTATAACTTAAACATTTATGCAATCAATTTAACATCAAACTTACCTTATTTTCACAACTTAGGATAAGCACATACCTGAATCTTTTTATTTGATTTCACATTCGGTCTCTACTTAATATTGCCCGTTGAACCGTTCGGAACTAAAAAGGATACGCGGATAATTGAAAGCTCATACAATGCCAACGTCCCAGACGTGGTCTTACATGTAATCACATATCGATGCCACTGTTCCAGACAAGGTCTTACACGAATAAAATACGATGCCAATGTCCCAGATATGGTCTTACACGTACACACAAGTCGATGCCAACGTCCAGACATGGTCTTACATGATAAAACATATCGGAAATCCTGTGTCATGACATATGTATCCTATCTATTCCTAGGGTTCATACGAGACTTTCGGATGTTGAATCTCGATCGAATCGAACTCAAAACATAGTTCCCTATCTCATATTCACATTCGGCCAAGGCTTATATATATTCAAACAATTCAATTTATCACATAACATTTATATATTCGTGAATATAACAACATTTAAATGCTTATAAACTTACCTCGGATGTTGTCGGATGGTATAATCGACTATTCAATTACTTTCGATTTCCCCCGATCTAATTCCGTTTTCTTTCGTTCTTGATCTACATAAATTCAAATTTAACTAATTTAAACACACCTTCATTCAATTTAATCCAAAAACATATAAATGGACAAATTACCATTTTACCCCTGACATTTTACACTTTTTGCAATTTAGTCCCTATCGCATAAAACACAAAATACACAAAATTTCACATCACCATAGCTAGGCCGAATATCACCCATGCCCTTACAAGTCCATACATTTCATTTATTTCACATTTTAGTCCCTCAAAAATTTATTTTCACAATTTAGTCAAAATTGCTCAAATTCATCAAAAATCCAAAGACAGAATGTAATGGCCTAAATTCAAGATTATCGGAATAATGGTTTCGCAACCATAAATCCGATTTAAATAGAAATTTATTTCAATATGTTGGCATGAGTCTTTATATGATAGGAAATATTTTTATAAATATTTATAAAATGTTAGTAATGCGATATTAAATATTCGTTAGAAAATTTTAACGTTTGGGTAGGTAATTAAATGAAAAGGACTAAATTGAAATGAAAGTAAAAGTTTAATTATAGATTAAAAGAAAGTATAAAGGACCAAAATGGCAATTAAGCCATTTTGTCTAGATTGAGGCGGTGAATTGAAGAAAAATCTGAGATTTTTAGTTTATTATATTATTATATTATTATATTATTATTATTATATATATATATATAAAAAAAAAAAAAAAAGAAACAAAACATAGAAACAGAGAAAGAAACAGAGAGCAATTCGACATAAGCAGGAAAGAAAGAAGAAAAAGAAGGAAAAAGGAAAAATTCAAGATTCAAGGTTTTAAACTTTAAAAGGTAAGTCAATCAAGTCCTATTCTTTTAATTTTGATATTTTAAAAGCTTTAAAGCAAGATTTTGATGAAACTAGGTTGGTATTTTGAGAGTTTTTAGGTTTTTAAATATAGTTTATGTTGAAGAAAAAGATGAATTATGGATTAAATTAAATAAATTCTAAGTTAGAATTGAAAAAGGGATTAAATTGTAAAAGAAACTATAAGCTTTGAGTTTTAGGGATTAAGTTGAAATAAATTCGAAATTATGAAAATATGATAAAAAAATTAGATAGTTAAATGTGAGTTTGGCAAGAAATTGAGTAGTAAAATGTATGAATTGAGAAAAAAGAAAATAGGCTTAGTTAGGATTAAATTGCAAAGTAAGCCATAAGGAAACAGTTTGGACAGTAGCAGTAGAGTAACTTTGAAAAATCACCAAAAATTGTAGAAATGTAATTAGAAGTTGAATGAGATATGAAATTAAAGCTTATTGAGTCTATTTTCATATGAAAGAAACAGGGAAAGCAAAGGAATTCTGTAATTTGAGATATTTATATTTTTGTAAGACTGGTTCAGGGTGATTTCGAGATCCCCTGTTCTGACTTTGAAAAATCATAAAAAAATGGAGAAAAATAATTATGGGCTTAACTTTATATGTTTAGAATCCTGAATGAGTCTATTTTCAAATGAAATAAATAAGAAGGTCATATGAATTCTGTACAAAGAGTAATTTGATTCGTAGTGAAGAGAGGTCAGAACAGTCAAACAGTAAAACAGGGGAAACTTTAAGAATAATCTGGTATTGATTGGCCATACCAAAAATTCTGAAAATTTTATGAGAAGAAGATATGTGAGTCTAGTTTCAGGGAAAATTAACGGTTCTTCATTTGGAGCTCTGTAGCTCGAGAAATAAATAATTTAGTGACTGTGACTCAAGTAGACAGCTTTGAATAAGTTAACAATAATAATAGAATTATAGAAAATGCTACATGTGAACATGAAATGTATTGAATTGATGATTGGATTTATTTATTTAGATCCGGAAAACTCAAATACAAAGCTAGATCGAGGAAAGGAAAAAGTCCCGGATTAGTAGATTTTATAAACGAACTAGTATCAAGGTAAGTTCATGTAACTTGAATTATATTCTTAAATGCTTGAAATGTATGTTATTGATGTGAATATAGTTTGAATGTTCATTGTATGAAAATTTATGCAATATTGATATTTTTGATAAAAAGGGAAAGAAATCCCGGTTGAATGAAAGGAAAATTCGATGGATCTCTGAAAAGGAATTGACGGTAAAAAGGATCTAGCCCGGACGGGTGATCCTATCCTGATATAGCCCTCCCGAAGAATATGTGGAAAATGGATTTAGCCCGGACGGGTAATCCGAATTAGGGTCTGAATTTAGCCTGGACTGGTAATTCAGATCCAAGCTCATTAGAGTAATTGTCGTTGCAGGGGATTTAGCCTGGACTGGTAATCCCGACAATGCTCTGTGAGTTTATATTACAGGGGATTTAGCCTGGACTGGTAATCCCGCTGTAAGGATGAGGTTCGCGGGAGTGTGCTCTCTGAAATGGAAATGTGCGCACATGAATATGAATTGACGGACCCGGATTTGTACACAAAAGTGTACCTCTGAAAATCCATCGAAATTCCGAGTAATTCAATGGGATAAATATAAAAAAAAAAATATATGGAAATTATGGTATTGATGAGCTCATCAATCATAATATATTATTGATATATGGAAATTATTGGACTAACTTGAATGTTGAGTTTGTGAATGTTAGGGTAATAATGCATTGAGTGAGTATATGAATGTTTATTGTTTGAATTGAAAATACTAGGTAAGTATAATTCTTGTTACATGGGCTTACTAAGCACAAAGTGCTTACCCTATTTCCTTTTTCCCTGTTTTGTAGTGTTAAGAGCTCGGAGGACGGATCAGTGGGAGACTCATCACACTATCAACCCCAATATTTCGGTATTTAAAGAAACTTTAGTTTGGAAATGAATGGCATGTATAAGCTAATAAAATAGATGTTAATATGAAATGAATGTAAGGTTAGCCATTGGTATGGCTTATGTATTTAAGTTATCTTATAAATATGCATGAATTATCTTGAAAATATGTTGAATTAGACTGGTCTCGGTTTTAAAAAAAAAATTGTAAACTCCGGTAATACCCGTACCTTATTCTGACAACGAATACAGGTAGGGGGTGTTACATTTGTTGGTATCAGAGCTACGGTTTAGCCGATTCTAGGATCGATATAGCAAATACGGATTAGCTATACATGCCATTTAAATTATTTTTGATAGTGTGATATCTCCTGACCATTTAAATTGTGTTTTCCTTATAGTAATGTCCTCTGACCGAGCTCAATCTGAGGAAGCTGAGAGTCATGCTCCGGCTTCAGTACAAAGAGAAGAAACTAACAGTAGAAGGCCCGGTACAGAGGGTCAAGGGGAGGAGGCAAAGATAGCCTTCTTTCAAATGATGAATGAATGGTTTTCTCAATACATAAGAACTAACCCTGTAGTGCAGCAAACTCAAGCTCCCCCTCCTGCTCCTCCACCGGTTCCCGAGATTCCACAGACTACAGGTACTGAATCTGTTAGAAAAGGGAAAGCTCCGGTTGATAAAATTCGAAAATATGGGGCCGAAGAATTTCGAGCAGCAGTTGATGATGATCCTGAGCGGGCTGAATTCTGGTTAGAAAATACTACTCGGGTTTTGGAGGAATTATCTTGCACGCCAGAAGAATGTTTGAAATGTGCCGTTTCACTGCTAAAAGACACAGCTTATCATTGGTGGAATACTAAAGCTTCAGTTGTTCCGAAAGAAGAAATTACATGGGAATTCTTCCAGACCGAGTTCAAAAAGAAATATATCAGTCAAAGATTCCTCGATCAGAAAAGAAAAGAATTTCTTGAGCTGAAACAGGGCAATAGATCAGTATCTGAGTATGAAAGAGAATTTGTTCGGTTGAGTAAATATGCTCGAGAATGGGTACAGTCGGAAGCTGAAATGTGCAAACGATTCGAAGAAGGGTTGAATGAAGAAATTAAGCTACTTGTTGGAATTCTTGAAATTCGAGAGTTTGCTACACTAGCAGAACGAGCTTATAAAGCAGAAGAATGGAGCAAAGAAAAGAAACAGGCTGAGAGGGAAGCTCGAATTTTTAGTAAAAGACCAATGGAAAAATCTCAGTTTTCTGCTCCAAAGAAATTGAAGAAGTACCAGGATCGTTCTACCTCAACCACTGGGTATTCAGATAGAGTGCGAGCTTCACAGCGCACTAATTCAAGACCTTCCACTCAATCGGTGACCAGTGTTGGCAGTGTGGTACCCCTAAGCCGAGATGCCAGTATTGTAATAAAGCTCATTTTGGTGAATGTCGATTTAAGAGCGGGGCTTGTTACCGATGTGGTTCTTTTGACCATTTCCTCAGAGATTGTCCAGAAAGAAGTGAAAAAGAAGCTGAATATATATCGAAGCCAAGTAATCAATCTTTGAGGGGTAGACCATCTCGACCATCCAGTAATGTCAGTGGTAGCCGAGGAGCTACAAAAGATACTGCAAGTAGGCCTGAGACACGAGCGCCTCCTAGACATATGTCATGCGTACCAGAGAAGATGCCTCAGCACCCGATGTTATTACTGGTACATTTTCTTTACTTGAAACTGATATTACTGCATTAATTGATCCCGGTTCTACGCATTCATATATATGTGTAAAACTTGCATGCGTTAAAGATTTATCTGTTGAACCTACTGAATTTGCGGTTAAAGTCTCGAACCCCTTTGGCCAATCTATTTTGGTGGATAAAATTTGTAAAAATTGTCCACTGATGGTAAGAGGTTATTGTTTCCTGGCTGATTTGATGTTACTACCATTTGATGAGTTTGATGTGATATTGGGCATGGATTGGTTAACTCAGCATGATGCAGTAGTAAACTGTAGACAGAAATATATTGTGTTGAAGTGTCAGAATGGCGAATTACTCGGGTTAAATCTGATCAGATAGAGGGATTATCTAATGTGATTTCAGTTATTACTGCTCAGAGGTATGTCAAAAAGGGGTATGATGCTTTTCTTGCTTATGTACTCGATACCAAGGTATCTGAGTCAAAGATACAGGCAGTGCCAGTGGTATGCGAATTTTCTGATGTGTTTCCAGAGGAGTTACCAGGGTTGCCACCAGAAAGAGAAGTGGAATTTTCTATAGATTTGATTCCAGGAACTACTCCGATTTCTATATCTCCGTACCGAATGGCTCCTACAGAATTAAAGGAATTAAAGACACAGTTACAGGAACTTGTTGATAGAGGTTTTGTCCGACCGAGTCATTCACCTTGGGGTGCTCCAGTTCTATTTGTGAAAAAGAAAGATGGGTCTTTGAGATTGTGTATTGACTATCGACAACTCAATAAGGTAACTATAAAGAATAAGTATCCGTTGCCCGGATTGATGATTTATTTGATCAGTTGAAAGGTGCTACTATATTTTCAAAGATTGATCTCCGATCGGGCTACTATCAGTTACGAGTAAAGGAGTCAGATGTGCCAAAAACAGCTTTCAGAACCAGGTACGAACATTATGAGTTTCTGGTTATGCCGTTTGGGTTGACTAATGCACCTGCAGTATTTATGGATCTGATGAATCGAATATTCAGACCGTACTTAGACAGATTTGTGTAGTATTCATTGATGATATTTTGGTTTATTCTCGAGATGAAAAGAACATACAGAACATTTGAGAATTGTGTTGCAAGTTCTGCGAGAAAAAGTTATATGCTAAATTCAGTAAATGTGAATTTTGGCTCGAGAAGTGGGTTTTCTTGGACATATTGTATCTGCTGAAGGCATCAGGGTAGATCCAAGTAAAATTCAGCTATTGTCAATTGGAGTCCACCGAAGACTGTATCTGAAGTTAGAAGTTTCTTGGGTTTAGCTGGTTATTATCGGAGATTTGTACAAGGATTCTCTATGATAGCTTCTCCGATGACTCGATTATTGCAGAAAGATGTAAAGTTCGAGTGGACTGATGAATGTCAGCAGAGTTTCAACCGATTGAAAGATCTATTAACGAAAGCACCAGTATTAGTGCAGCCTGAACCGGGTAAGGAATTTGTTATTTACAGTGATGCCTCATTAAATGGTTTAGGTTGTGTCTTGATGCAAGAAGGTAAAGTAATAGCCTATGCTTCAAGACAACTTAAACCACATGAAAGAAATTATCCGGTACATGATCTTGAGTTAGCTGCTATTGTTTTTGCATTGAAGATATGGCGGCATTATTTGTACGGTGAGAAATGTCATATTTATACTGATCATAAAAGCTTGAAATATTTGATGACACAGAAAGATTTGAATTTAAGACAGCGCAGGTGGCTTGAATTGATAAAATACTATGATTTGATTATTGATTATCATCCAGGTAAGGCTAATGTTGTGGCTGATGCTTTGAGTCGAAAATCTCTGTTGCTTTACGATTATGAATACCCGATTGTCTTTGGTTGATGATGGTTCAATCATAGCTGAATTGAGAGCTAAACCGACATTTTTACAGCAAATATGTGAAGCTCAGAAGAATGATGAGAAGTTACAGGTTAAACGGGCACAATGTGAGTCAGATACTGATTCTGAATTTCAAGTTGGGGTTGATGATTGTTTATTATTCAGAGGTAGGGTATGTGTACCCAAGAATTTTGAGCTCATACAGAAAATTTTATACGAGGCTCACAGTGGTACTATGTCTGTACATCCGGGAAGTAATAAAATGTATAATGATTTGAAAAAGATGTACTGGTGGCCAGGTATGAAACGTGATATTTCTGAGTTTGTATCAAGATGTTTGATATGTCAACAGGTTAAAGCAGAACATCAGGTACCTTCGGGGTTACTTCAGCCAATTACTATACCGGAATGGAAATGGGAAAGAATCACTATGGATTTTGTATCGGGGTTACCGTTGTCTCCGAGGAAAAAAGATGCTATTTGGGTGATTGTTGACCGATTGACAAAGTCAGCACACTTTATTCCTGTACGTATGGATTATTCTTTAGATAAACTGGCTGAATTGTACATATCTGAGATTGTCAGGTTACATGGAGTGCCTATCTCCATTATATCAGATAGAGATCCCCGATTTACGTCTCGTTTCTGGGATAAATTGCAAGAAGTTTTGGGTACTCAGTTGTATTTCAGTACTGCATTTCATCCTCAGACAGATGGCCAATCTGAGCGTGTAATTCAAGTGTTGGAAGATATGCTCCGATGTTGTACACTAGAGTTTGAAGGTAATTGGGAGAGGTATCTACCTTTGATTGAATTTGCTTACAATAATAGTTATCAGTCCAGTATTAAAATGGCTCCATATGAAGCTTTGTATGGTAGAAAATGTAGAACACCATTGTATTGGACAGAGCTCAGTGAAAAGAAGATACATGGGGTTGATTTAATTCGGGAAACAGAAGAAAAAGTGAAGATTATTCGGGATAGTTTAAAAGCAGCTTCCGATCGCCAAAAATCATATGCCGATCTTAAACGAAGAGAGATTGAATTCCAAGTCGGTGACAAGGTATTTCTGAAAGTGTCTCCTTGGAAGAAAGTTCTCCGGTTCGGTCGAAAGGGTAAATTGAGTCCAAGATTTATCGGGCCATATGAGATCATAGAAAGAATTGGACCGGTCGCTTATCGGTTGGCATTGCCACCAGAACTTGATAGAATCCATAATGTTTTTCATGTGTCTATGCTACGACGATATCGGTCAGATCCTTCACATGTTATTTCTCCGACAGAAGTGGAGATTCAGCCGGATATGACTTACAGTGAAGAACCGGTCAAGATATTGGCACGGGAAACCAAGGAGCTTAGAAATAAAAAATAAATTTGGTGAAAGTATTGTGGCAAAAGCACGGGATTGAGGAAGCGACATGGGAACCGGAAGAGGCAATGAGGAAACAATATCCAAACCTCTTTACTGGTAAGATTTTCGAGGACGAAAATCCTTAAAAAGGGGGGAGAGTTGTAATGGCCTAAATTCAAGATTATCGGAATAATGGTTTCGCAACCATAAATCCGATTTAAATAGAAATTTATTTCAATATGTTGGCATGAGTCTTTATATGATAGGAAATATTTTTATAAATATTTATAAAATGTTAGTAATGCGATATTAAATATTCGTTAGAAAATTTTAACGTTTGGGTAGGTAATTAAATGAAAAGGACTAAATTGAAATGAAAGTAAAAGTTTAATTATAGATTAAAAGAAAGTATAAAGGACCAAAATGGCAATTAAGCCATTTTGTCTAGATTGAGGCGGTGAATTGAAGAAAAATCTGAGATTTTTAGTTTATTATTATATTATTATATTATTATATTATTATTATTATATATATATATATATAAAGAAAAGAAAAAAAAAGAAGAAACAAAACATAGAAACAGAGAAAGAAACAGAGAGCAATTCGACATAAGCAGGAAAGAAAGAAGAAAAAGAAGGAAAAAGGAAAATTCAAGATTCAAGGTTTTAAACTTTAAAAGGTAAGTCAATCAAGTCCTATTCTTTTAATTTTGATATTTTAAAAGCTTTAAAGCAAGATTTTGATGAAACTAGGTTGGTATTTTGAGAGTTTTTAGGTTTTTAAATATAGTTTATGTTGAAGAAAAAGATGAATTATGGATTAAATTAAATAAATTCTAAGTTAGAATTGAAAAAGGGATTAAATTGTAAAAGAAACTATAAGCTTTGAGTTTTAGGGATTAAGTTGAAATAAATTCGAAATTATGAAAATATGATAAAAATTAGATAGTTAAATGTGAGTTTGGCAAGAAATTGAGTAGTAAATGTATGAATTGAGAAAAAAGAAAATAGGCTTAGTTAGGATTAAATTGCAAAGTAAGCCATAAGGAAACAGTTTGGACAGTAGCAGTAGAGTAACTTTGAAAAATCACCAAAAATTGTAGAAATGTAATTAGAAGTTGAATGAGATATGAAATTAAAGCTTATTGAGTCTATTTTCATATGAAAGAAACAGGGAAAGCAAAGGAATTCTGTAATTTGAGATATTTATATTTTGTAAGACTGGTTCAGGGTGATTTCGAGATCCCCTGTTCTGACTTTGAAAAATCATAAAAAATTGGAGAAAACTAATTAGGGGCTTAACTTTATAAGTTTAGAATCCTGAATGAGTCTATTTTCAAATGAAATAAATAAGAAGGTCATATGAATTCTGTACAAAGAGTAATTTGATTCGTAGTGAAGAGAGGTCAGAACAGTCAAACAGTAAAACAGGGGAAACTTTAAGAATAATCTGGTATTGATTGGCCATACCAAAAATTCTGAAAATTTTATGAGAAGAAGATATGTGAGTCTAGTTTCAGGGAAAATTAACGGTTCTTCATTTGGAGCTCTGTAGCTCGAGAAATAAATAATTTAGTGACTGTGACTCAAGTAGACAGCTTTGAATAAGTTAACAATAATAATAGAATTATAGAAAATGCTACATGTGAACATGAAATGTATTGAATTGATGATTGGATTTATTTATTTAGATCCGGAAAACTCAAATACAAAGCTAGATCGAGGAAAGGAAAAAGTCCCGGATTAGTAGATTTTATAAACGAACTAGTATCAAGGTAAGTTCATGTAACTTGAATTATATTCTTAAATGCTTGAAATGTATGTTATTGATGTGAATATAGTTTGAATGTTCATTGTATGAAAATTTATGCAATATTGATATTTTTGATAAAAAGGGAAAGAAATCCCGGTTGAATGAAAGGAAAATTCGATGGATCTCTGAAAAGGAATTGACGGTAAAAAGGATCTAGCCCGGACGGGTGATCCTATCTTGATATAGCCCTCCCGAAGAATATGTGGAAAATGGATTTAGCCCGGACGGGTAATCCGAATTAGGGTTTGAATTTAGCCTGGACTGGTAATTCAGATCCAAGCTCATTAGAGTAATTGTCGTTGCAGGGGATTTAGCCTGGACTGGTAATCCCGACAATACTCTATGAGTTTATATTACAGGGGATTTAGCCTGGACTGGTAATCCCGCTGTAAAGATGAGGTTCGCGGGAGTGTGCTCTCTAAAATGAAAATGTGCGCACATGAATATGAATTGACGGACCCGGATTTGTACACTAAAGTGTACCTCTGAAAATCCATCGAAATTTCGAGTAATTCAACGGGATAAATATGGAAAAATAACAAGGAAATGAAAATCATAGTATTGATGAGCTCATCAATCATGGTGTGTATATTATTGATATATGGAAATTAATGAACTAACTTGAATGTTGAGCTTGTGCATGTTAGGGTATTAATGCATTGAATGGATATATGAATGCTTATTACATTGTATTGAAAATATTAGGTAAGAGTAATTCTTGTTACATGGGCTTACTAAGCACAAAGTGCTTACTCTGTTTTCCTTTCCCTTGTTTTGTAGTGTTAAGAGTTCGGAGGTCGGATCGGTGGGAGACTCATCACACTATCAACCCCAGTATTTCGGTATTTAAAGAAACTTTAGTTTGGTAATGAATGGCATGTATAAGCTAATAAAATAAATGTTAATATGAAATGAATATAAGGTTAGCCACTGATATGGCTTATGTGTTGAAATTATTTTATAAATATGCATGAATTTTATTTTGAAAATATGTTGAATTAGAATGGTTTTGGTTTCAAAAAAAAAATTGTAAACTCTGGTAATGCCTCGTACCTTATTCTGACAACGAATACAGGTAGGGGGTGTTACAGTATCTAGCTTATTTATGCACGGCCATGGCACACGAGCGTGTCTAGTGGCCGTGTGGATAAGTCAGTATGCATGCTCTGTTTTGGCACGACCAAGACTCATGGGTGTGTCTAGTAGCCATGGGAGGCACACGGCCTACCCACACGGGCGTGTGACCTCTATAACTTAGAAAAGTTTAAATTTTCGAGAAATTCCATATGTGTTCAGTTTAGTCCCGACCCTATTCTAAAGCATGATTAAGGTCTCGTTGACCTCATTAAGGGACTATATACTCGTATTTGAATATGTTTGATTGATGATTGACTTGGTGTCATAAAATGAATGTGATTTGTTCCAATTGTTCGATAATGCCTCTTAACCCTATTCCGACGATGATTGCGGGTCAGGGGTGTTGCATTTTATTGGTATCAGAGCTACGGTTTAGTCGATGCTCGGACTAACGTAGCGAGTGTGAGTCTAGCTATACATGCCATATATATAATTGTGATAGTGTGATGAATCCTGACAGTTGAAAATGTGTTTTCATATAGTAATGGATTCCGATCGAGTAGTTACTGAGGATGTTGAGAGTAATGCGCCTGCGCCAGCTCAAGGGACAGCGCCGACCACATCTAGGCCGAATGATAGTAGTGAGAGAGGAGAGGCTAAGCAAGCCTTCTTCCTAATGATGAGTGAGTGGTTTTCGGAGTTCGTTCAAATGAATTTGGCTGCTCCACAACCTCTACCCCCACAAGTACCTGTTGTGCCACAAGTGATAGATCCGATCCGATTGAATAAACCTCATGTAGATAAAATTCGTAAGTACGGGGCCGAAGAGTTTAGGGCCATAGCTGATGATGATGCAGAGCGAGCTGAGTTTTGGCTCGAGAATACCTTTTGAGTATTTGACGAGATGTCGTTGACTCCCGATGAATGTATAAAATGTGCTGTTTCGTTGTTGAGAGATACTGCGTATAATTGGTGGAAAACATTGATCTCAGTGGTTTCGAGAGATAGGGTTACCTGTGACTTCTTTCAAGATGAATTTAGAAATAAGTATATCAGTCAGCGATTTATTGATCAGAAACGTAAAGAATTCCTCGAGTTGAAACAAGGTCGCATGTCTGTTACAGAGTACGAGTGGGAATTTGTGAGATTGAGCCAGTATGCACAGGAATGTGTTTCGACCGAAGCAACTATGTGTAAACGCTTTATAGAAGGGTTGAATGAAGATATTATGTTAGTAGAAAGAGCTTGGAAAGCTGAAGAGCTTAGTAAAGAAAAGAAGAAAGTTGATTCTGAAGCTCGTGATGAAAGGAAAAGGTCGATGAGTAGGTTTTCTCAACCTTTGACGAAGAGATTTAGAGAGGTAAGCAATCGATCAAATGCTTCATTTGGACATCCGAGTAGAGATCGTGTGAGACAAAGCATCGATTCTCGAGTTCAAATCCCAATTGAATCAAGTGTTGGAAGTGTCAAAAACAACAAACCTGAGTGTAGACAGTGTGAAAGACGACATGTGGGAGTATGTTGGGGCAAATATAATAATCGAACTTGTTATAAATGTGGATCACGAGATCACTTCATTAGAGATTGCCCAAAATTAGCTGAAGAAGAAATGTTCAGAATGTGAGATCGAGTAATGTGACAGCTAGGGGTAGACCACCCAGAAACGCTGGAAATGAGAGTGGAAGTCAAAGAGGGACACCGATACCGCTGCGAGATCAGAAGCGAGAGCACCTGCCCCAGCCTATGCTATACGTGAACGAGAGGAAGCGTCATCGCCAAATGTCATTACTGGTACTTTTACTCTATTTGATACTGGTGTGATTGCATTGATAGATCCAGAATCTACTCATTTGTATGTGTATGTGAATCTTGTATCAAGTAAGACTCTACCTGTTGAGTCTACTGAATTTGTGATTAGAGTATCGAACCCCTTAGGCAAGTGTGTCTTGGTGGATAAAGTGTGCAAGAATTGGCCATTGATGTTTCGAAATTTATGCTTTCTGGCTAATTTAATGTTACTACCATTCGATGAATTTGATATAATTTTGGGTATGGATTGGGTCACTTTGCATAATGCTATTGTGAATTGTAAAAGAAAGAGTATTGAATTGAGAAGTCAGAATGGCGAGATAGTTCGAATTGAATCCAGTGATATGAAAGGGTTACCAGCTGTTGTATCTGCAATGAAAGTTTTGAACTATGTGAGAAAGGGTTGTGAAGCTTATTTGGCATATGTGATTGATACAAAAGTGACGGAAAAGAAAGTTGAATTTGTGCTTGTGGTTTGTGAATTTCCAGATGTGTTTCTTGAAGAGTTACTGGGATTACCTCCGATAAGAGAAGTTGAATTTGGAATTGAATTAGTGTCGGGGACTACTCCTATCTTAATAGCTTCGTATAGAATGACACTGACTGAATTGAAGGAGTTGAAGTCTCAGTTGCAAGAGTTGACAGATAGAGGATTTGCACGACTGAGTTTCTCACCCTAGGGTGCTCCTCTGTTGTTTGTGAAAAAGAAAGATGGCACTATAAGGATGTATATTGACTATCGACAGTTGAATAAAGTGACAATAAAGAATAAGTATCCGTTGCCACGTATTGATGATTTGTTTGATCAGCTGAAAGGAGCTATAGTATTTTTTAAGATATATTTGAGATCAGGCTACTATCAGTTGAGAGTTAAAGAATCCGATGTGCCGAAAAATGCTTTCAGAACTAGGTACGGACATTATGGATTCTTAGTGATGCCTTTCGGACTAACAAATGCTCCTGCAGTGTTTATGGATATGATGAATCGAATATTTAGACTGTATTTGGATCGCTTTGTTGTGGTATTCATTGATGATATTTTGATTTATTCCTGTGATGAGACTCAACATGCTGAACATTTGAGAATTGTGCTATAGACTCTGCGTGAGAAATAATTGTATGCTAAGTTTAGCAAATGTGAATTTTGGTTGTGAGAGGTTGGTTTTCTAGGACATATTGTATCATCTGCAGGAATACGAGTTGACCCGAGTAAGATCTCAGCTATTTTAGAATGGAAGCCTCCGAGAAATGTGCCTGTGGGACTAGCGGGGCATTATAAATGGCTCGTGAAAGGCTTCTCGATGATTGCGACTCCACTGACGAAGTTGCTACAAAAAGATGTTAAATTCGAGTGGTCAGAAAAGTGTCAAAGAAGTTTTGAGCAGTTGAAAGCGTTGTTGATGAAAGCTCCAGTGTTAGTTCAACCGGAATCGGGTAAAGAATTCATAGTTTATAGTGATGCATCGTTGAATGGGTTGGGCTGTGTGCTGGTGCAAGAAGGCAAAGTTATCGCATATGCTTCAAGGCAGTTAAAGCCGCATGAGAAGAACTACCCGACTCATGATCTTGAATTGGCTGCGATTGTGTTCGCATTGAAGATTTGGCCTCACTCTCTATTTGGTGAGAAATGTCATATCTTTACAGATCATAAGAGTTTGAAGTACTTGATGACTCAGAAAGAATTGAATTTGTGATAGAGAAGATGGTTAGAATTGTTGAAAGATTACTGATCGTGTGTCAGAGTCTTAAAAATTTATAAAAAGAATGATCGAGCCTAGAAACTAACTGTGACAACAATTGAGGCAAGCGCACCTATTGAACAGTAGTATAGTTTAGTGGCAAGACCGGATTGTCGAACCCAAAGGAACCAAAAGTACTAATACTAACTTTCTTTTTATTATTTAGCCTAAGAATTAAGGGAATTATTAATTAATCTAAAATTAACAAACCATTAAGCTAAAGATGCTAAGACAAAGAGAATGAATTGGGGAAATACTTATGGGAAAAACCAATTGATTAAGACAATACCCGAGGAAGAATCCACCTAGACTTCACTTGTTATCTAACTCTGAACCAGACGATTTATTCATTTGACTTGATCCGTAGGATTCCCTAATTTATATTAATACCTCTTTCAAGGCTACTAACGTCTAACCCTAGGTTGATTAATTGAAATCTCTTTCTAATTAAAACCCCTAAAATTGCATTAACTCGATCTATGGACTCCCATATTAGGTTTGACCCTAATCCAGCAGATTTTCGTCATCCTATCTCTGGGGTTGCGATCAACTCCGCTTAACTGTGTTAGATCTACTCTTAGATAGGGTCTATTCCTCCTCTGCCTAAGCACATCAATACTTGAATCAATATCCTGAAATATTAAAACAAGAGTTAAGAACATATAATTAAGAACAAATCAAGTATTTATCATATAGTTCAGAAAAAAATAACATGATCCGTCTTAGGTTTCATCCCCCTCAGGTATTTGAGGGTTTAGTTCATAATAATAAAAGAATACATCTCAGAAGAAAATATAAAACAAAACATTAGAAAAACCCTAAAACCCCCTGAAAGAAATTGAAGGGAAGATCTTCCGTCTTGAGTATAATTCCGGCTTCTTGAGATGAATCAACTGGCTTTCTTCAAGTAAATTCCACAATTCTGGCCTCTTTGGCTCGGCTCTTCGGGCTAACTCGATGCCCCCTGAAGGTTGGCCTCTAGGGTGTTTTTATAGGCTTTTGGAATGGCTTTCTTTGCCTCTAAGTACCCTAATCCGAGTAAAATTCCTCTTTGTCACGGCAGGGACACGCCCGTGTGAATCGTGGCCAGGCCATGGTCGGGTCTGTTAAGGAGGCACGGCCGTGTGGTCTTGGGCCCAGGCCGTGTCGATTTTGTAAGTTGGCCCATTTACTCCGTTTTAAGCCCGTTTCTTGTTCTTTTCATCCTCCAGTGCTTTCCTAAGTATAAAATATGAACTTAAAGGATTAAGAGTACCAAATTCCACAATTTAAGGCTTAAATCATCCAAAAGTATATTAAATGTGGGATTAAAATATGTGTATATTACGGTTCATTAATTACAAACTTGTGATTTATTATCATCCGGGCAAAGCTAATGTTGTTGTTGATGCTTTGAGTCTGAAGTCTTTATGTGCTTTGCGAGCTATGAATTCTCAGATAGATCTGTGTGATGATGGTTCAGTTTTGGCTGAGTTGAAAGTAAGACCGATGTTCGTACATCAGATTCGTGATGCCCAGAAAATTGACGATGAAATGATAGCAAAACGAGCTCAATGTTATTTGAATTCGGATTTAGAATTTCGAGTGGATAGTGATGATTGTCTAAGGTTTAGAGATCGGATATGTGTTCTAAAGAAATCAGAGTTGATTCAGTTAATTTTGAATGAAGCTCATAATAGTCGTTCGATTGTTCACCTGGGGAGTAAAAAAGGTATAATGATTTGAAACAGTTTTATTGGTGGCATGGTATGAAACGGGACATCTCTGATTTTGTGTCAAAATGTTTAATTTGTCAGCAAGATAAAGCTGAAAATCAGGTTCCGTTCGGATTGTTACAACCGATTATGATTCTTGAGTGGAAATGGGAAAAGATTACAATGGACTTTGTATCGGGATTGCCTTTAACTCCGGGAAAGAAAGATGCAATCTGGGTGATAGTTGATAGATTGACGAAATCAACTCATTTTATTCAAGTGAGAATAGACTATTCACTTGACAAGTTAGCTGAGTTGTATATCGCTGAGATTGTGAGATTGCACAGGGTGCCACTATCTATTGTATCTGACAGAGATCCGAGATTTACTTCGTGATTTTGGAAGAAATTGCAAGAGGTTTTAGGCACAAAATTGCATTTCAGCACTGCATTTCATCCGCAAACGGATGGACAATCTGAGCGGATCATTCAGGTTCTCGAAGATATGTTGAGATGTTGTATACTTGAGTTTGAGAGTACGTGGGAAAAACATCTGCCGTTGATTGAATTTGCGTATAATAACAGTTTTCAATCTAGCATAAAAATGGCACCATATGAGGTTCTTTATGGTAGAAAATGCCGAACTCCATTGTATTGGACTGAATTGAGTGAGAATAAGATTCACAAGGTTGATTTGATAAAAGAGACTGAACAGAAAGTAAAGGTGATTCGTAATAGTTTGAAAGCGGCCTCAGATCGTCAGAAATCTTATGCAGACTTGAAACGAAAAGATATTGAATTCAAAGTTGGTGACAAAGTGTTTTTGAAAGTATCTCCATGGATGAAAATACTTCGATTTGGCCGGAAAGGCAAGCTGAGTCCGAGGTTCATTGGACCGTATGAGATCGTTGAACGAGTTGGGCCAGTTGCTTATAGATTGATGTTGCCACCTGAGTTAGAAAAGATTTATATTGTATTTCATGTGTCGATGCTTCGACGGTACAGATCTGATCCGTCGAATGTAATTGCTCCTACTGAGGTTGAGATTCAGTCAGATTTATCATATAGTGAAGAATCGATCCAAATTTTGGCACGAGAGACTAAAGAATTGAGAAACAAAAGAATTTCTTTAATGAAAGTGTTGTGGCACAAACAAGGAGTAGAAGAGGCAACGTGGGAGCTTGAAAATATTGTGGAAGAGCAATATCCACACCTATTCGCTGATAAGATTTTCGGGGACGAAAATTCCTAAGGGGGGAGAGTTGTAACAGCTCGATTTAGACCATAGTCGGGACAGTGGTTTTGAGACCACAAATTCGAGGTCGGAATAATATTTTAATATTATTTTCTGTGTTTATTATATGTGATATAGCCTGTGTGAAAATTCTGTGTGGTAATTTTATCGACTGTGTCGAATTATGAAAAAGGATTTAATCGCATAAAGTGTAAAAGTTGTGTGCTGATTTATAAAGTGTCTATTTGTCATGGTTTATTAAATGAAAGGTCCTTAAGTTGTAATTGGACCATAGATAGTGGAGATGGACATAAATACATAAATAGCCTAATATTTGCTTGTTAAATGGTTGAATCATTAAGGGCAAATTGGTAAACATGAAATAAGTTGATATTAAAATAAAACAAAAGTTAGAAAGTGCTCATCTTTGTTTCTATCCACCGAAATTAGAAAAAAAAAAATAAGGGTTTGAAGTTTCTTCAATTTCGGCAAGCTTAGGCTCAAATTGGTATGTGTTTTCAATTCGGTTTTTGATAATTTCTACGTTTTTGTGATCGTTGCTTCGTGCTCTTTCAAACCCATGCTTATTAGAAATTGATGGTGATTTTGAAATATTCCATTGATGAATGCTTGAGCTATGTGTTAGTTGATAGTGAAATATGGACGATATGTGAAGGATGAATATGTTTTGTCTTTGAAGTTTTGATGAATTTGTGTAATTTGGGATAAATTGAGAAAAGTGTAAATTGAGGGACTAAAATGTGAAATAAATGAAATGTGTGGGCTTGTATGAACACAAGGAAAATTTGGCTAGGCTTATGTGAAAAGAAATTATGTGCATTTGATGGTTTTGTGAAATAGGGACTAAAGTGTTGAATTGAGAAAATGTAAGGGCTAGTTTGTAAAATGCCCTAAATATGTGTGTGCGGACTAAATTAAATAAATTTATGATTGAATGAGTTAAATTTGAATGTGTATAGGCCAGGAAAGGAGAGGTTCGGATCGAGATCAAGGCAAAATCAAAGTGCTCTATTAATCGACCGTTTCGGTATTTCGACGTCCAAGGTAAGTTCAGACATAATACGTGTATTTAGCTATGTTTAATGTTATGAAATGAATGGTATGATATTACTGAATTATGAATGCTATGTAAGAGCTCGAGTTACGTGGCACTAAAGTGTGCGTATTTTGAAATGTGACCGAGATGTTTAGCATTGTGTGTGCGAGATAATATAAGCTTCGGCTTTATGGATGGCACTGTGTGTGCGATACCGATTTAAGATCGGTTTAATATAGATGTACTAAGTGTGCGATAGTAATTAAGCTTCGGCTAATGATTTGGGCACTAAGTGTGCGATTGAACTAAAGAGATGACAAAAGTTGATCGAAATGAAACAATGAGTATCGAGTAGCATAAGTGATCGAAAACTAAGTGTTGGATAAGGTACGTTCGGAACCTATGTGGTTGATGAAATTATGATTGAGTTTTTGGAAGGTTAATTGAACATATTAGCTTTGGATGGTATGGTACATGTGATTTTGGATTAATTTATGTGATGGTTTGTTTTAGTACAAAGTATTATGTTACGAACTTACTAAGCTTTTGAAAGCTTACTGTGTGATTTGTTTCTCTGTTTTACAGTGTCAGTAAAGCTAGCTCGGATCCGAGGATCGTCAGCATCTCAATCACACACTATCGGCAATCTATTTTGGTACTTTTGAAGATGTGTATATTGGAATATGGCATGTATAGGCTAGTTGTTTTGAAACATGTTTGAGATGTGTAATTAGCCGTGTGATGTGGCTAGATAAATGTTGGCAATATGCATATGTGGATTTGGTATATGAAGAATGTTTTGGTATGTCTTGTTGGCAATGATAATGTCTTATGAATGGTAAGCTTAGTGATGGATTGATGCTATTTATGATCTAGTGATATTATGGATGAATCATGCTTGGTAATGTATCTCTGTTTTAGTTGTGCAATTTGGTATGTAAGTTAGCATGACGAGAAATGAGATTGGATGGAATGATATGTTGATCATTTGACATGTATTTGGTTGCCAAATTGTCTGTGAAAATATGCTTAATTGTGCTCGTAGGGTTGACCCTTGTGTGGGTGGCAAATTGGCATTGCAAATGGCCTATTTTGCATACATGGCCAAGAGACATGGGCGTGTGTCTCTGCCGTGTGGTTTAAGGGTCACTTCTAGGTGTGTGTGGACAGGGTACACGGTCAAGGCCCATGGGCGTGCATGGTGACCGTGTGGCCAAGTCAGTATCTAGCTTATTTATGCACGGCCATGGCACACGGGCGTGTCTAGTGGCCGTGTGGATAAGTCAGTATGCATGCTCTGTTTTGGCACGGCCAAGACACATGGGTGTGTCTAGTAGTCGTGGGAGGCACACAGCTTGCCCACACAGGCGTGTGACCTCTATAACTTAGAAAAGTTTAAATTTTTGAGAAATTCCATATGTGTTCAGTTTAGTCCTAGCCCTATTCTAAAGCATGATTAAGGTCTCGTTGACCTCATTAAGGGACTATATACTCGTATTTGAATATGTTTGATTGACGATTGACTTTGTGTCGTAAAATGAATGTGATTTGTTCCAATTGTTCGGTAATGCCTCTTAACCCTATTCCGGCGACGATTGCGGGTTAGGGGTGTTACAAATACCCTATTAACTATTCGGGCTGAGTCGGATATAGTTGGCATGCCATAAGATTGGAAGAGTACGGGAATTTATCGACTTTGCCGATCAGGCACTATATGTGTCGTATCAGGCACCACGTGTGTCGTTTCAGGCACTTTATGTGTCGTATACTGCTTCTGATATATTGATCAGGTACTGAGTACCGTTTTAGGCACGATGTGCCATACTAGTGTGTTTGGTTGGAATCTGTGTATCCGCCAAGGTTCGGGTTTGTTAATAGGGTGAATATTCGAAATGAGAGAATTGAATAAATTTAATTGATCGTATGATTAAAAGTTTGAGAAATAAATTGTTAGTCAATTTGTGAATTGAAATTGTATGTGAGATTTGGAAACATGAACCTAAGGTTCATGAATTGATCAAGTTCAAGTTATTAAGATATGATATTGTTGATTATATATGAAATATGAAATTGAATGTAAATTAGTTCTTATGATTTATAAATTTTACATGTTTAATGTTATATGATTAATATTTATAATTCATTAAAGTTATATAGGTTGAATTATGGTAATACCACTGAGTACGAAATGCTCAGCGTACGGTTATTTCCGTGTGCAAGTCAGTAGAAGTCAAAAGTCCCGGTTCAGCATCCAGATCAATCCCGACTTCAGCACAACTTTGGTGATGTACTTTTCCTTTTAGTAAACGTGGCATGTACCTAGGTTATATATATAGGTCATATGATTGTGGTTATAAAGTATGGATGGTTTGTAATGTTTTGAACTTAGTTTTAAGTGAAATGGTAAAGAGTATATTATAAAATTTGGCATTAAACTTGAATCGAAAAATAAATGAAGTTATTAGTCAATTTGAATGATATTATAAATGTTTAATTATTAGATTACTATGTTAATGAATTAGTTATGATATAAGTGTATTTGAGTATAAATTGTTTTTGGTTGAGCCATTGATTTTGGATTGGTTGCGGTTTGAAAATTGCAGGGAAGGCTAGATGTTTATAAAGTAGTTATATTAAGTTTCAAAAAAAAAATCTACGAAAAATTTCTAGAGTACTCAAACAAGTCCCGTTCCACTTCTAGTACATATTTTGGGCCTCGAAGGTCCATCAAAGGGACTTAATCGTTAATTTATAATATGGATGTTATTTATTTGTGAATTAATCGTAAATTGTCTGATATGTCCGGTAATGTCTTGTAACCCTGTTTCGGCGACGGTTTAGGGTTAAGGGGTGTTACAGAGAACCTCTTAAATACGTCTATATCTGATCCATCAAGCCAATCTTTCTAAAACATTCTAAAAGTGAAGATAACCCAATAACCCTGCCATATTCTAGGGTTTCTACTTCTTCTACTTTGGTGAAATGGTACCATATGAAATATCTTCCGCAGAACATCTCTTGAAGGTAGACGATGATTGTTCTTGGATAAGAGTTGTTTGTTAATAATAATTATTTTGACTTGTTCCAAACGTGAGTTGTTCTCAATGTAGAGGTTGTTTCGAATAAGTTGTTTTGTGGTGGTGCTTTTCTTGGTAAAGCTTGTTTTGAATAATGACTCTTCTAGAAAAACACAATTGTTACAAACAATGGTTGTTCTAAACATATCTATTCCTGAAACGCTATTATTCTAAACAAGAGTTGTTATGAACTTTAGTTGTTCTCAACTGGAGTTATTCTCAAATAACAACTATATTGGATGCCAGTTGTTCTAATTAAAGCCTTGTTCTGAACATAACTATTTTGGACATAATTATTCTCAAACAAAAATTGTTCTGAACAACAATTATTCTAAATAAGAGATGTTGCTTCGGAAGAGATTCATTTGATAATATAATTTCCTGAAATATAATATTTTTTATTAAAATATTAGTAGTGTGTAGAATCACTTTAAAAAATGTTTGCTTTTAATCGTGTTAAATGGCCAAAATATGAATATAATAGCAATTAATCTACTAGCTCATTGGGGATTATGGGTATAAATAACCATTGATACAAATACAATAGAAGACTCCATAGATAAAGGGTTATTATCATCATTATACAGCAAGGCAAGTCGCATGAACACAAACTTCGTGAAATCTCGATAATCGAGTTGATGCCTGACATTGTTATTAAAATCCTCCATTAAAATCTAGTAAGTAGTACATAGTGCAGGACGTGAACCATCGGATGACAGAAGAGAGGGAGCGTATTGTTTTGGTCGCTTAAGCTTCCTTATCTGATTTGGGAACGCTTAAAAGATGAACTGCCATGGATTGCCATTGGATTGACTCTGGCTCTTTGATCATCTGCTAGGTAATGAGACTCTTTCAGTTGAGCACTGATCATCATCCCTCTGCGATTTGAACTTTCTGCTGCTGATGATGATTCAGCTGAGCTCTTCCGACGCCTTTCGTTATGCCCGGCCAACCGCCTTCGACAGCTCCGTTTTGCTTCATCGAACTCCGGTAGCTCATGGAATCTGTGAATGTATACATCATGAAACATAGAATGTTTTTCATGTTTAAAAATATAGATGAAATGGTAAATTTTGATTGACTTTTGGTCAAGTAATTAAGAAGAAAAAGTAAATCAAGATGATAAAAAGAAGTAAAAGCAAAACCTGCTGCATTGTTGACAGAAGCGTTGCCTGAGACCAGCAACAACCACAAATGGCGCCTTGGCATGAATCTCACACACCTTATGGCGCCTGTGGTATCGCTTGGCATCAGATAAATCAAGCCCACATTTTTCCACTTGACAAGCAGGCGGCGACACCCCACCACCGCCACCAGCGGCTCCTCTCCTTCCATAACCTTTCTTCTTCTTTTCATCATCAGGGAAACCATGATCACCCCCAACACCTTCTTCTTCTTCTTCTTGCATGTCATTGTCAAGTTCTTCAGCTATGAAATCCTTATTCATATTTGCTTTGCAATTTATTCTCTCTTCTGAAACCTGCAGTTACGATTTGCAGTAGTCGAGGAGATATAAATAATGGAGGGGTGTGATGAAATGTTGAGATCAAAATTTGAAAAAAGAAAAAAGGGTGAAAAAGATGTTGAGGACCACAAATGAAACAACATTTTTTTCTTGTTTTTATGTTTGCTTATGTGTCTGTTTAGTGAATGATTGGATGTTCAAAAAGAAGCAGCTGGGAATATTGTTGGTTTTCACTAGTAATCTCATCAACTTTATTATTATTATTATTATTTAATTTTCCAAATCTTACTTGAAAAGCATCAAAATTTTTATCATTTCATTTGATCTAATAGAGTGATTTTAGGGTTTCATCGTCCTTCGATAGAATGATGCCTCGTGGTACATGTTTCACACAAATGAGGAAAGCTTCAGTACCCTTATATAAATGGATTCATTATCTCTATTAGGCCTCCGCCAAAACCTCGAAGTAGACTAATTGTTTCAAATAGTTAACCTATGATCTGAGTTATCTTTATCATAATATAAATTAGATAAATGGTACAAAATTCGATTCGATTCGAAACAATTGAAAAAAATTTAAATTTCGAGTTTGAGTCGAATTAAATTTTACAATTCAAATATTTCAAGTAACAAATTGGTGTAAATACCCATTTAGTTTTTATCAATTTTGAAAATGAACAAATTAGTCATTCTTAACAAACATTACAAAAGAAAATTAAAATAAATTTTTAAAATTCAAAATATTTATAATTCCAAAATTTATATATTTTTAAAAAATTACAAAATTTTCTTTTAAAAATGAAAGAATATATTAAGATAGTTAAAATTTAAAAAATTTCTAAAATAATAATTTTGGGATCTAAATAAGTTAATTAGTGATTCAAGTTTATCATGCTAAAAAGTATCCTTTTTTTTTCTTATTTTGCTTTGAAAAAGTTTTGAAATATATATAGTTTTAAATTTATGTGCTTTAATATGTAATTAGTTATACTGTAACAATATTTTAATTTGATATGTTTAATTTTTTAATTTAACTCGAATAATTTTACTCGATTTAACTCTATTTAAATTTCATTTCAAAAAAATTCAAATCGAATTAAGATAATAAAATAGAACTTATAAATTCAATTAATTAAAAAATTTTCTACTAAATTCGATTCGATTAAACGCTAACCTTACTGTTATAATTTTTGAAACAAATTTGAGCAAAGAAAGAACCTTTTGCAAGAGTTTTTGAGGTTACAATGGTTGAGAACAAATTCTACAGGTTGTAAAATTATAACACCTGTTACTAAGACACCGTTGAGAGAGACATATCAAAAGTGCCATTCAAATGAGTCCTGTAATGCACTGTACAGCACCAAAACTAGATCCATTGATACGAGGACACATTTTTCGGTGTGACTTGTGTTATAAATTATAATAATAATATTAAATACATCAATAAATAAATACTTGTCATATTTATTAGAGTTTAAAACCTTTACAAGCTATGTATTAAATGAAACACTTAATATTATATACGGCACACAAGCTATGTATTAAATGAAACACCTAATATTATATGCGGCATACATTTGTATTATATGACATGAAAAAAATACGATATGACTATTAAAAATTTTAAAATTAGATTATGGTTGAAATCATTTAGCCAATTTCTTAATTTTATTTTAATTAAATAAATTATTAAAAATTCATAAAACAAATATTGGTTCCAATTAGACTAACCAATATGATTCCAATAACCATGTTGAATATATATATATATATATATATCTTATAATTGAGGGCAGTAAATGGTATTTCTTGGAATTGTATCTAAACTCTCGCGCTTACAACATAATACTCTTGCTGTTAAGGGTATCATTATGACACATAATGATAAAGGGTAAACTACCTTAATGTCACTAAACTATTAGTAAATTTATGTTTTTGTCACTCCACTTCAAAAAGTTACAAAATGATGATTGAACCATTTGAAAGTTTTTATTTAAGTCACTGGGTTATTACAATCGCTATTATATGGCATTCTCTATTTGCATTGCCTACACTAATATAAATCCTCATTCCCCTTCTTTTCTATAGTTTAGTTTTTTTTTCATGAAACAACTTTGAATGTCATAAATCAACGAACCAAAATCCAAACAATTTTCTTCTCCAATATTCAACATTGACTATCAGATTGACTTGGATTTAAGGTATGTTCTTCTACTTGTCAATGGGTATTGATCCACCATACCAATCATTGAATCGTCACTTAGAGCTCACTAGCTGGACTTAAAAAACAAACTTAACAATCCAATGACTTAAATAAAAGTTTTCGAATAGTTTAGTGACTTAAATGAAAACTTTCAAGTAGTTCTGTGACTATTTTGTAAACTTTTAAAGTTGAGTGATCAAAACGTAAACTTACTAATAATTTAATGACATTGAGTTGGACAAGCATTTATTGAATCAGAGTAATCTATGTTATTTTTTCTCCATTTTCAAATGGACTAATAAATCTCTAGTTTTTTCTTTGCACTTTATTCCTTCATCTTACTTTATCTACTTCTTTTTTTACCAGATGTGAAAGCAATATTTCCTTTTATTTCAGCAAAAGAATTTATCAATTGATTTTTCATCCATGTACTAAAAACTCATTAATTTAACAGTTAGGTTTTGTTTTTCAACTTGGGATCTAGGTAGAAAAAATTACACATATGAAAAAACTTGTATTGGTGACATTGACATAACACAAAGGTTTCACATGGCAATTGTACTAGGGTACTTGATAAAAATGTTCACCCAACATTGTATAAGTGTGCACATGTGTAGATGTATTATTGATTCAAATTCAACATTTAAATAAGATTTTCAAAATAATTGTAGGAACATTAATAAAATGAAATTTCTGGTTATTTGTGATGTTATTTATAATGTTTAATATACAAATGCACAAGAGTTGATTATGTAACATGGTGAATACGATTATACTTTTTTATGTTTGTTTAGAGAAATAGTTTGCTAGAAAATTAACAATATAAGAGAAGAAATAATCCGCAAATAATATTAGCAATTAGCATATAATATTAGTATTATCTCTATCTTTTTTTTTTGTTAAAAATGATTGAAGCTCCCCTTGAATAGGTGTCTTTAGTGGATCTACAAGTAAATCAAGAATTTGTCTTTAAGATTGGGCAAGCTTCGACAGCTCTAAATTAATACATTTTAGTAGATCTTATGGAATCCTTTCAGTTTTATGGGCTACAACTACATTTGGAGTTATACTTTGTGATGTAGCATCAAATTCAACACCCTTTGATGAAAGTATAAGGGAGCCTTGAGCCATAGTCTTTTCCTTTATGACAACTTCTGGGACATTATCAACATGCCTTCCCTGTTTTAATTTTCTAGAAACTCTTATAGCAGGTGGCATTGTTTCCAAGGGATCAAATTCCCTCTTAACCTTGTGTTGCTTCATTAGAATCCCATAAATAATGAATGAAAATTAGAAAGTGTTGAAAGTGGTTCGGAGCTTAGTTTGTGCCACAACTTGGTTCAAGATTACTGACCTAAGATTAAAAGTAATCATCTTACCTACCTTGTACAGTAAGCTTGCTAGGCTTTTCTTTTTTAAACCTTAAATTCATGTAGAGGGCATCCAATTCCTTAAGGCTACCTTATGCAAAGTTGAATACCTCTTAGTTAACTCAACTGTTAGGAAAGACTTTCCACTTGGTCACCGTGATCTTGATCCAGTAGTGAGTTCCTTAATGATTACATTTCATAGTCCACTTCAAAATCTATCTCAGCTTGATGGGCTCGAAACTAACTATTATTTCGACAAAGGCAAGCGCACCTATCAAACAATAGTACAGCTGTGGTGAGTCTGGAATATCGTATTCTCAAGGACCAAGAGTACTAGAATTAACTATCTTTTTATTATCTAGCCTAATAATTAACAGGATTTAATTTTAATCTAAAATTAACTAATTAATTTAACTAACTATGAAAGCGACAAGGAGTGAATAGGGAAAATACTTTTAGACAACTTATATGAGATAAGCAATACCTAAGGGAGAATCCACCTAGACTTCACTTATTACTTTTGATTCATGCGATTTATTCACTTGACCTAATCCGTAGAAATCCCTAAATTATATTAATACCTCTTTCGAGGCTACTAACAACTGACTTTAGGTTGATTAATTGAAATCTCTTTCTAATTAAAACCCCTATTGTCGCATTAAATCGATCTATGGATTCCCTTATTAGGTTTGACCCTAATTCGGCAGATTTTCGTCGCCCTATTTCTAGGGTTGCAATCAACTCCGCTTAATTGTGTTGATCTACTCTTAGACAAGGACTTTTGCTCCACTAAATAAGCATATTCGACTTGAATCAATAACCTGAATTATCAAACAAGAATAAGAACTCACAATTAAGAATAATCACAAGTATTTATCTCATAAATCAAACAATAATAAGATCTGTCTTAGGTTTCATCCCCTCAGGTATTTGAGGGATTTAGTTCATACTAATGAGGGGAAACATGTTAGAATAGGGAAAACAACAAAACATAAGAAAACCCAAAAACTTCTAAAGAACTTAATGGGAGATCCTCAGTCTTGATGGAGATCCTTCTCCTAAGCTGTTCCCGATGGCTGTCTAGTATCTCCTGCCTTCTACTCGGCGTCTATTCGACGTCTTGTTGAACTCCCTCTTAGGTTGCCCTCTAGGGTGCTTATATAGGCTTTCGAGATGCCTTACTTGGCCCACAAGTATCCTATTCCGAATAGAATTCATCCTAGTTTCGGCAAGGACACACCCGTGTGACACGCCCGTGGTCGATAGTCCAGGCCGTGTTCAATCCCGCTTATCACACACGGCTGTGTGGTCCTCCCGTGTGCAGTGGTCCAGGCCGTGTAGGCTCATTTTGTCCCTTTTTGGCCCGTTTCCCGTTCTTTTCGACTCCCTAAGCTCTCCTGAGTATAAAACATAAAATTAAGAGATTAGGAGCATCAAATTCATCAAATTCAATCAAAATTCATCCAAAAGTAAGCCAAGCATGGGGTTAAAATATGTGTAAATTATGGTTTGTCACAGCTCTAGTGGTTTTTAATAAGGTATTTATCATGACAATAGAAATAGAGAATGTAATATAATGTCCTTGTACATAAACTTTCATATACCATTCAAAATCTTGATATTTAATACTTTTTTTAAGATTTCTCTATAACTCATTTACAATGGCTTTTGCATACGATTTCACATGTATAAATTGATTTAAAAATGATTTTCTGTCACAGCAAAAAATTAAAAATTTAAAAATCATGCCGATTTTTTATATTTATAGTAAAAAACTTTTCCCGAAAAGTACATGTACTTTGGGCGAGATGGATCCTTGACATTCTCAGCTTTCAACCGAACAACCTTCTCCACTATCTTCGTGTAACACCCCTAACCCATCTCCATCATTGGGTTACGGAGTAGTACTGTACAAAACAAAACTTTTAACTTCGAAACTGAACAATTATAAAATTTAATATTAATTTCCAATAACTCATTACAAGCACAACAAACATACACGCTTTAGGCCTTAAATCGAGCCTTCGGGGCCCTAAAAAATTTGAAAATAATCGAGGATCAATTCGAATCAAATCAGAAAATTTTAGAAAAAACATGAAAAATTAGAAAATAGGGGTGTTTATATAGGCTTTCGAGATGCCTTACTTGGCCCACAAGTATCTTATTCCGAATAGAATTCATCCTAGTTTCGGCAGGGACACGACCGTGTGACACGCCCATGGTCGATAGTCCAGGCCGTGTTCTATCCTGCTTATCACACACGCCTGTGTGGTCCGCCCGTGTGCAGTGGTCCAAGCCGTGTAGGCCCATTTTGTCCCTTTTTGGCCCATTTCTCATTCTTTTTGGCCCATTTCTCATTCTTTTCGACTCCCTAAGCTCTCCTGAGTATAAAACATAAAATTAAGAGATTAGGAGCATCAAATTTATCAAATTCAATCAAAATTCATCCAAAAGTAATCCAAGCATGGGGTTAAAATATGTGTAAATTATGGTTTATCAAATATCCCCACACTTAAGACTTTGCTTGTCCTCAAGCAAAATCCTCAACTCACCATTAAAATTAACTTTCTCAATTTATAATCCTTATCAATAATCTTTCATCATAATTCATACATTGATAATTTAACTAAAAGAGTACTAAAGATTCAAACAACCTGAGTCATAAATTTTTATAGCACGAAAACATAGGTGTTTCCCCTAACCTAAATAATTACCTCTGATTCAAAATCGACAAGAATTGACATCCTCACTAACGATTCTCTCAAATCACTCAAGGTGTTTAAGGTTCAAATTAAGCATTAAAAAGTCAAACATGAAGAGTTAATACCATAGGCTTGCATGAAAATCAAATCTCCACCACTATAAAATGAGATGATACACAAATCAAAAGGTCTTTAAAGGGTTGTAATGGGGCTTGGGTTAAAGGTCTGGATATAGGCTGAATTAGAAGGTCAGAAACGAGATCGAATTTACCATTTACCTAACTAGAAAAATAATTAATAATGAATAATTATATTGATTGAAAGCTTATCACTAAATAACACGAGCTTATTCTAAAGATATGAAATTAACAGTTTAAGCTCATAATCACTAATAATGAATAAATCTTCAACTTTTTTTTATATATAAGAACATACAATGATAAGAAAAAACTTTAACAACTAAAATAGAGAACATAGTTAGGCAACTGCTCAATTCAAATCTCGACAAAAAGAACGTCAAAAGATTAGGGGAATTAAAAATTTGGTTTTAGGTTAATATTAGTGGGTGAGTCAAGAAACAGTTTATTAGGCTAAAAAGGGGTTCACTAGTGGTTATTTATGAGGGTAGGCTTTTTGTGGAGTGAGTGGGTATATCAAATCAAAAGCGTGGTCTCGAAATGTATAATCGAAGCAAGTTCTAGAATAACAGATCAATGTTGACACACTCATAAAAAATATGAGCAAGAAAAATATATGCTTTAGAAGGCTCAAAATCTCACATAAATTATGGTTTTTTGATGTCAACCTTGCAAATTTCAAACTTCAAAGTAATATTTAAGATTAGGGAAACAACCTAATAAATTTTTAATTCTAAAAATAGACTTATCATGCTTGATTCTCTAATATCTTAAAGTTTAAACCATTAATGCATAATTATCTATGGCTTAATTCGAAACATATCAATGAAAATCATAAATCAATAGAAGTGTTGTTGACACCTCCCCACACTTAAGGTGTACATTGTCCTCAATGTACAAAGATAGATAATTATAATATAGTAATAAAATCATAAGATATGGAGAGAAGTGAAACTTCCTGAATTTTTGATGGAGTCAAAGAAAAGAAACGGTAAGTTGGGCATAGATGAAGATGGAGGTGGATACTTCGGTGGAGGTATGGTGATTCCCTAATAGTCTTTTGAACCTAAATTAAAGAAATCAAAATATAATATTATAAATTAAGAACAAGAAAGATAAAGGGAAGGAAAATAAAGGAGAAGAGAAAAGAAAAAGAAAAAAATGAATGGATTTAAAGATCCTTGTTTTGTTAAGTGAATGAAGCGGCTGGCATGAACTTATGTAGATCGGTCTCACATGGGGAGACTTTGCTAGGGTCCTTTTGCTTCTTCGACATGGGGGTGGTGGTGTAAAGAAAGAATGAGGGAAATGGGGAAAGGAAAATGAAAGGATAAATAGAAAAAAAAGGGGTATGGTGGTTAGGGTTTGGGAGAAGAAGAAATTGGGGAGAAAGTGAGAAGAAGGAGGTTTTTAAATAGGAATCAGAAACCTGGTTGCTGTCCACGCCCGTGTGCCATGGATGTGTTAGGTCACATGGCCATATCGCATGGCCGTGTGGTGTTTCGTTCGTTTCTCCCATACCCGTGTAGAGGTTTCCACGCCCATGTTGAGTAATTAGTGTCGGCCACAGCCTACAAGCACGGGCGTGTCACACTCCCGTGTCATTGTCTTAGTGTCGACCACGGCCATATCGCGCGGTCATGGCATTTTACCGCAGCTCGTGTTTTGGGGAGAATTTTTGTCCTTGATTCGCACGGTCTTTGCCACACTGATGTGCCTATTCGTGGTGTCCACACGGCCACGGCCACGCCCGTGTGCAAGGCCGTGTGGTAAGGAAACCTGCGTTTTATTACTTGGTTAGTTTTTAGTTAGGTGCTAAAAATCGAAAATATAACATTAGTAAAGTTAGAGTTTGGGTTACCTCCCGAGAAGCGCTCATTTAAAGTCTTAAGCTAGACTTACCTCTCATTCGCATAATCATGGTGGTTTGAGGAGTAGAAACTCCTCTCCCCTGCTATCAGTTCTATGATCATTATATAGTTTGAGTCGAGTGGCGTTTACCTTCAAAGTTTCGAGTGTAGGATTAGTTACCTCGACTATTCTGTATGTGAAGATATTCAGTACCGTGAAAGGGATCTTTTCGTTTGTATCAAGGTCTGAAGTGGCGATCCGAGGGTCTGTTTTATCCAACAATACTTGATCTCCGATCTTAAATTGGTTTGGCTCATGGAGTCGCTTTGGTTCATTTTGTTTTCTTGGTTTCTCCTTGAAATGTGTCTTCCACTCGTCTAGTTCATCAATCTAAAGCCTTCGTTCCTCATGAGTTATTTTTTTGTTGGCATGAGGTCTAGGATGTGGCTCAGCTGTGTAATTTCGTGGTGCTTCCTGAAACAAAGGTTGAACCAAATGGTCATTAATAAAATTTATGTTTTCACCTTTATTACTCGATGTCCTAGCTGAGTCAAGGGCCTAAAGTGTGATTGTTTCGTCACCTACACGAAGTGTGAGTTCACCTATACCAACATCAATTTTAGTTTTAGCAGTTGCTAAAAAGGGTTTGTCTAAAATTAAAGGAACATTATTGCCCTCATCTATGTCTAAAACAACGAAGTCTACTAGGAATATAAATTGATAAACTAGTACATCTTCAATTATACCCCTAGGAATTCTAATAGTTTTATCAGCTAATTGAATGCTCATCCTAGTTTGTTTGGGTTTCCAAAGACCTAGCTGTTTAAAAATTTTAAAAGGCATGACATTGATGCTTGCCCCTAAATCAGCTAAAGCATTATTAATAGATAAAATACCAATTAAGCATGGAATTGTAAAACTCCCTGGATCTTTTAACTTTCGTGGTAGTTTATTTTGCAAAATTGTTGAACACACTGCATTTAGCTCTACATGCGACATATTGTCTAACTTCCGTTTGTTTGTCAAAAGCTCTTTTAAAAATTTCCTTGAATTGGGCATATGCGAAAGAGCTTCAAGGAACGGTAAGTTAATATGTAATTTCTTTAGAAGTTTAAGAAATTTACCGAATTGTTCATCTGTGCGGTCATTCTTCACTGCATTGGGGTATGGTACACGAGGTTGGTACTCTGTGATTACCGGTTTTGGTTTATCATGGCTTACCTCAACCTTACCTTCCTCTACCACATTCTCTTTCCTAAATTTTGGTTCATTTAACCCTTCACTATCGTGGGAAGTAATGGCCTGAAGTTGCTCCTTTGGGTTAGTTTCGGTGTTGCTCAGCAAGCTGCCTTGTGGTCGTTCAGATATGAGCTTAGCAAGTTGTCCTAATTGGTTCTCGAGCCCTTAAATCGATGCTTGCTGATTTTTGAGTGCTGTTTCGGTGTTTTAGAAATGGGTTTCTGACACCGCGATAAATTTGGTTAGCATCTCTTCAAGGTTCGACTTTTTCTCCTGTAGGTACGGTTGCTGTTGAAAGCCTAGAGGGGGTTGTTGTCTCTAATTCCTTGGCCACCCTATGAAAAGTTGGGGTGGTTCCTCCAACTTGGATTATAAATGTTACTATAAGGGTTATTTTGAGGTCTAGAATTATTACCCATATAATTAATCTTTTCGCTTTCTATACAAGAGTTGTAGGATGGATATTCTGTATTATTCATTCCTCCTCCATTCGTATCACACTGCATGTACCTGTGAAGAACCACACAAACCATCAATTTTCTTACTTAAAGGTTCTACCTGATTTAATAGCATGATTACTGCGTCGAGGTTGAAAACACTGGCGGCTTTTGTTGGCTTTGTCCTCGTTACTTGCCACTGATAGTTATTCAGTGACATCTCCTCTATAAAATCATAAGCCGCTTCAGGGGTCTTATTATTTAGAGTTCCACCGGCGGCTGAATCAATCAACTGCCTAATTGAGGGGTTCACACCATTGTAAAAGGTTTAAACCTGTAGCCACAAGGGTAACCCATGGTGAGGGCACCTTTTTAGTAAATCCTTGTATCTCTCCCATGCATCGTAAAGTGTCTCTATATCCATCTACACAAAAGAAGAGATAGCATTCCTCAACTTAGCCGTTATAGCCGGTGAAAAATATTTTAATAAAAATTTTTCGGTCATTTGGTCTCATGTAGTCATTGATCCTCGTGGTAACAAGTCCAACCACTGTTTAGCTTTGTTTCTCAAAGAGAAGGGAAACAACCGAAGGCGAATGGCATCATCAGAAATGCCATTAATTTTGAAAGTGTCACAAAATTCCAGAAAGTTCGCCAAGTGATTGTTTGGATCCTCATTCTGCAAACCATCAAACTGAACAAATTGCTAAATCATCTGTATAGTGCTAGGTTTCAGTTCAAAATTATTTGCAGCAATAGCAGGTCTAACAATACTTGATTCAGTTCCTGTTAAATTAGGTTGATCATAATCATACATAGTACAAGGAGAAAGATTTTGATTCACCGGGTTTGTGGCAACCACAGGAGGTAGCGGATTATTATCAGCCATCTCCTCGGTAATATTAGTATCGTCATCTTGCTCTTCTTCTATGTATTGTAGGCTTCGGCTTATTTCCCTACGATTTCTGCGAACGGTACCTTCTATATCACTGTCAAAAAGTAATGGTCCTGACGGGTTCCTTATAGTCATAAACTAAAAGTTCCTGCCAGAAGCAAAGAAAAGAAAAAGTTAGTAAACTAAAAATAAATGTAAATTGCAAATAAAAAATACGAATGGCTAAAGTAATAAAAATTTAGTGTTCCTAATATATTGGTCCCCGGCAACGACGCCAAAAACTTAATGGGCTCGAAACTAACTATTATTTCGACAAAGGCAAACGCACCTATCGAACAGTAGTATAGCTGTGGTGAGTCTGGAATATCGTATCCTCAAGGACCAAGTGTACTAGAATTAACTATCTATTTATTATCTAGCCTAATAATTAACAAGATTTAATTTTAATCTAAAATTAACTAATTAATTTAACTAACTATGAACGCGACAGAGTGTGAATTGGGAAAATACTTTTAGACAACTTATATGAGATAAGCAATACCTAAGGAAGAATCCACCTAGACTTCACTTATTACTTTTGATTCATGTGATTTATTGACTTGACTTAATCTGTAAAAATCCCTAAATTATATTAATACCTCTTTCGAGGCTACTAACAACTGACTCTAGGTTGATTAATTGAAATCTCTTTCTAATTAAAACCCCTATTGTCGCTTTAACTCAATCTATGGATTCCCTTATTAGGTTTGACCCTAATCCGGCAGATTTTTGTCCCCTATTTCTAGGGTTGCAATTAACTCCACTTAATTGTGTTGATCTACTCTTAGACAGGGAATTTTGCTCCACTGAATAAGCACATTCGACTTGAATCAATAACCTAAATTATCAAACAAGAATAAGAACTCACAATTAAGAATAAGTACAAGTATTCATCTCATAAATCAAACAATAATAAGATCTGTCTTAGGTTTCATCCCCTCAGGTATTTGAGGGATTTAGTTCATACTAATGAGGGGAAACATGTTAGAATAGGGAAAACAACAAAACATAAGAAAACCCAAAAACTTCTAAAGAACTTGATGGGAGATCCTCAATCTTGATGGAGATCCTTCTCCTAAGCTGTTCCCAACGGCTGTCTTAGAGTATCTTCTGCCTTCTACTTGGCGTCTGTTTGATGTCCTGCTAAACTCCCTTTTAGGTTGCCCTCTAAGGTGTTTATATAGGCTTTCGAAATGCCTTATTTGGCCCACAAGTATATAATTCCGAATAGAATTCATCCTAGTTTCGGCAAGGGCACGCCCCTGTGACACGCCCGTGGTCGATAGTCCAGGCCGTATTCGATCTTGCTTATCACACATGGCTGTATGGCCCACCCGTGTGCAGTGGTCCAGGCCGTGTAGGCCAATTTTGTCCCCCTTTTGGCCCGTTTCTCGTTCTTTTCGACTCCCTAAGCTCTCCTGAGTATAAAACATAAAATTAAGAGATTAGGAGCATCGAATTCATCAAATTCAATCAAAATTCATCCAAAAGTAAGCCAAGCATGGGGTTAAAATATGTGTAAATTATGGTTTATCATAGCTCTAGTGGTTTTTAATAAGGTATTTATCATGACAATAGAAATAGAGAATGTAATATAATGTCCTTGTACATAAACTTTCATATACCATTCAAAATCTTGATATTTAATACTTTTTTTAAGATTTCTCTATAACTCATTTACAATGGCTTTTGCATACGGTTTCACATGCATAAAAGATATGAAAATATTATAATATTGTAGCCGAGTCACAAGGTCTAGTTCATTTGTAATATAATGTCCTTGTACATAAACTTTCATATACCATTCAAAATCTTGATATTTTATACTTTTTTTAAGATTTCTCTATAACTAATTTACAATGGCTTTTGCATACGGTTTCACATGCATAAAAGATATGAAAATATTATAATATTGTAGTCGAGTCACAAGGTCTAGTTCATTGAAGTCATCAAGATGAATGTGCCTTTATTCATGAAATTTGTTTTTTTTACCACATATTTTCACACAATCCTACTCTACTTAGAATGAAACTTGGAAGCTTTCATGTTTTTCTTTATAAGAGGATGTTGAAAAAAATCGATTTAAAAATGATTTTCTATCGTAGCAGAAAATTAAAAATTTGAAAATCATGTCGATTTTTTATATTTATAGTAATAATTTTTTCCGAAAAAGCACATGTACTTTGTGCGAGATGGATCCTTGACATTCTCAGCTTTCAACCGAACAACCTTCTCCACTATCCTCGTGTAACACCCCTAACCCATCTCCATCATAGGGTTACGGAGTAGTACTGTACAAAACAGAACTTTTAACTTCGAAATTGAACAGTTATAGAATTTAATATTAATTTCCAATAACTCATTACAATCACAACAAACATACACGCTTGGGCCTTAAATCGAGCCTTCGGGGCCTTAAAAAAATTGAAAATAATCGAGGATTAATTCGAATCAGATCAGAAAATTTTAGAAAAAACATGAAAAAATAGAAAATAGGGGTCATACAGTTGTGTGGCCAGGCCATATGACATAGCCCAGACCGTGTGGGCATTCGAAGTAGGGACACACAGCCGTGTTCTAACCCATGTGTGTATTCAAAATAGGGTCAGACGGTCGTGTCGTAGGCCGGGTGACAAACTATTTTGAGATACATAGCCATGTCGTAGGCCGTGTCTCAGACCGTGTGAAACATGCACCTAAAATGTAAATGACACACGACCGTGTGTGGCACATAGCCATGTGACAGCCTGTGTCCCAAGCTGTGTGCTTCAAATTTAGCCCTAAAACAAGCCATTTCAATGCCTAACCTTGCCTAACAAGTTACACCATTTGCACATACATTTAATTGACCAAAACACTCTTCAAACATACTAAAATACACCAAACCAATCAACCTAACAAAATTCAAACCAATATACCATTCAAAGCCACCTCAATTCATACCAAATCATAATCTTTCTAGAACAAAACTATAATGCCATATCTCAACCACGTAACATAGATATAAAAGAGCTAATTATTGACAACCATTACCATCACAACATACCATTTTAGATAGGCATACCAAAATGACCATAGTCATAAGAGTTTTGACATTTACAAGCCAAAATAAACCATATATACATATAATCATTTATTGAGAAACCAAAACATATCAAAGGCTTCATTGACATCAAACCCTGTACATGCTATTTATAACCATAATTCAAAATAACCAAAACTACCAAAGTGATTGCTAGATAGTGTGATAAGACTCCAACAAGGTTCCAACCGATCGAGCTTTTGATAGTCTACAAAACAAAAGAAACACAGCATTAAATGCTTAGTAAGATCGCATAAGATTAACTTCAACTTACCGAACATCAATTGATAAACCATTCAACCAAGTTCATTTCAACATTTAAATATTATACTTTCCTATTCACCACAATCCACATGATTAGTAAGCAACATGTAAACAAAACATCTATGTGACATAGCATGTACTAAGAAATGAATTCCATAATTCTCTTTTCCATCACATGATAAATTCTCAACCTTTAAATTTCATAAGATCGTGAACAATAATCAATTGTATACATGCCTTTCCATTAACTTTTACTTACTCGTTGAACTTAATAGAATAACATTGAATACTTGTATTAATATTTTCAATACAAATTACTTGATACAATACACCAGCACAAAGCCTACTAGGCTCAATGCCTGATTCAATACACTGGCTCGAAGCCTGCTAGGCACAAAGCCTGAATCAATACATCGGCGCGACGCTTGCTAGGCATAAAGCCTGAATCGCTATCTCCAATTCAATTCAATCACATTATTAATTTTTCATAAAAAATCATTTCAAATAACAAACACCACAATTATTTGAATAACACAATTATTAAGAAATTAAACTTAACACATTACATGTAGTACGAACTTACCTCAATTACTAAGGTTGCATTGAATGCTAGTCCAAAGCTTTAGTTTTTCTCTGATTTAAGTCTGGTTGTTGCGTATCTCGATCTAAATAATATTGACATTCAATTAAGTATTTCAAATAACTTCAAATATCCAATTCAAACCTATAATCTATATTAATGTGAAATTATAAAATTATCCCTAATATTTTAACTTTTATACAATTTAGTCCCTCATCTCGAAACTAGAAATTCAACCATTTTTAACTGAAACCCATATTAGCCGTTTTTTCCTTATATGTATATCAACCCATATTTTTCCTCATTTCACAAAATATACATGGAATTTACCATTCTAACAAATAAATCCCTAAACCTTAAATTAACTAAAAATCTCATAACAAAACATGTTCATTTAACAACGAACTTTAATTATCCATCAACTAACTTCACAAAAATATCAAATTCATTCATGGCATATCCCAAAACCTTTAACAGTTTTTCAGTTTAGCCTCCGGACTAGATAGACTAAGCTAAAACGAGCTTAAAAACATAAAAATTACTAAAAACGAAACTTGAAAACCTATCATGCACTAGATACAAGCATGACTGAATACTCCAAGCTTCCTCTAATGGTGGTTTCGATTTTCCAATTGAAAGAATGAGAAAGATGATGATTTGTTTTAGTTTAGTTTTTTTGTTTATTTACTAAATTACTAATTTAACCTTAAGAAAATCATTATAAATACCACAAAACCTATCCATAAACATCCACTAAATTATAATATAACATAATTACCATTCAAGTCCATTGGTTTACCTTTTTAAAGCTATTTAGTCCATTTAACTAATAGAAACCAAATTTTGTACCTTTTACAAATTAGTCTTTTTTATTTAATTTACTATTTAAACATTAAATTTTTTTAGCGAAAATTTAATATGACCCTAATATAACCATATAAACATTAAAATATTGACTCACTAGTCAAAATTATGGTCCCGAGACCACTGTTTTTGACACCACTAAATACGAGCTATTACACATTGTACCACAAATTGCTTCGAGTGTAGGCTCGAACAATCATGAATCAAACACAGAATCAAAACCAATTTCTTACTTTCAATAGGAAAGTAATTATCTCTTAATAGGAACTAATAGAATTATTATTTCCAGAAAATAGAATTTATACTTAGAAAATAAATTCTCACTATTTTCAGGCAGAATAACAATATCTCAAAGTTGTATATTTTTAGCCCTACCAATGCCATCTATTTATAGGTAGAGATAGATGAATCCTATTGAATTAGTAGAATACAAATAATACTTATTTGATAATAAAAAAACTAGTCTCCTAGTTCTACTAGGAGTGAGAGGCGACGCACCCTAGTTAAATATACTAGGGTTGCCATCCCTTATATGTATTATGAAGGGTTTTAGGCCTCTCTAGTATTGGATCCAATTATATGTGCTTCTTGAACTTTTAACCCAACACTTTATAATTCAATCCAACTCGGTACATGTTTTTCTATTTCTCAAAATAATTATTATTTATTAAATCAATTTAAATTAATCAATTTCCCAATTAAATTGTTTTCTCAACCCAATTCTAATTCTGTTGAAGTCATAGCAACTTTATCGTAAAAGAATCTATGAAAAAATATATTTAGTTTCTATATTCAACGGATTTATGATGACCAATTAATTTTATTTTATTTTTCGAACTCCATTTATTTGATTAAATAATAATTAGAAAAACTTAAATTAATTCTTAGGTAATTTCCATACTTAGTGAGAAACCACATTCATTTCTAAATGCAACTCATTTCTTTAACTTTATCATTTATATCCATTTATGTTCATTTGATTCTATATGCAATTCATTTCTGGTTTCAACGAGCTATAGGAAGGACCAATTAGACATATGTAATTAGTGCTCATATGATTTATAATTAAATTACATCACACCTTCTATTAATTATAAATTCATTTAGTCACAGATTCATTCCACTATAGTATTGTGAGTGAGCTCTCCCTAATTACATATCATTACGAAAGCTACTAGATTAATGCTCATCCAATGACCTTTAAGGTATCCTTAATCTATTTGGGATAAATCTGTTCTCCCAATATGATCATATTTTATCTCACAGTAGCCATTACATATTCCTTTATGAAAAATCAATCACTATCAAAATAGTAGTCAAGTTATTTATCACAAAGACAAACGACCCGTGACCATGTTTACTTTTCATCTATCTTGTAATGCTAAAGAGAGAATATAATTTACCCATTTCTTGGGCTATGAATTCCACTAATTTGAATTATGTTACAAACTATAGAAGTTGTATGCGCAACACATCAACTTTTGGTTCCTTGTCTATTTGAACTCTGGATTTTACTTACATCAAAGTATACGAGTCATGCATACATAGCTCATCATCCATACAGGATTAATGTATGCTACACTATGAACGTCACAAGTGAATAAATCCATAAAGAAATTCAAGATTTATTCTACTTGGGTCCTATTCTAGTGAGTCACATCTATGTATCTATCTTCTGAGAGTCATCCGCTCTGATTCTCAAGACAAAACATCTCCCAATTGGATTTGATAAATGTCATATTAGTATTTCAATTGGTTTACTCATTTTCAATTAGACTAAAGACATGTTTAGATTCATCTACTAATATAACTTAGCTTTTTGTATTACAATCCAATCACATAATACCGCTTAGTATTAGTTAAACATTAGATAATCAATGTGCCAATATTTGCTTCCATTTTGCTTTGCATGCAAAAACCATTTTAGACAATATACAAAAGATATTAATGCATCTTAAGGATAATTTTATTAAACCAACCTGTTCGAAAATATACTAGTATACAAAGGATGTAACATCCTAGATTAAGGGTTATGCATTCGTGCGTAATTCATGATATAGTGGGCTCCATGGGTATGTTGGAAGTGTTCTGAGGAGTTTAGGAACCCCAAGGTGTATGGAAATGTATGGAAACATATGGAAATGTATGGAAAAGTATGGAAATGTAAGGAAATGTATGGAAATGTGTGGAAATGTATGGAAATGTGTGGAAATGTATGGAAATGTGTGGAAATGTATGGAAATGTAAGGCAATGTAGGGAAATGTAAGGAAATGCAAGGAAATGCTTTGGAAACGTTAAGTTTAAAAGAGGAAAGTGAACATTTTTGGAAACTAGGGGATGTAAGGAACTGATGTGGAAATGATTCAAAAGAGGAAAGTAAACATTTCTGGAAACTTGGAAATGTAAGGAAATGTCAAGTTTAAAGAGGCAAATGAAAATTTTTGGAAACTTGGAAATGTAAAGAAATGTCAAGTTTTAAGGCTTAAAAAGAGAAAACTAAGGCAAGGTGGCCTTAAGAAAAATAATAGGAGGAATTTGACACACAAACAGGCTTGGAAAAGTGGCCTGGAAATGCCACTTAAGGCCCAGGTAAGTGACGCCACCTACATGAGCAAGTGGGCCTGAGTTCGAGTCACATGGGAAGCAAATAAAAGAAATTTTATTTTGCTTCCAGAAGAAGTGAGGTGGACGACACAAGCTATTTAAAAAGGAAGAGTTTTATTCTCTTTAAAATTCGGCTAAATGATGGATAAATAAGGGATTTATTTATCATTATTTTCAAGAGATAATGGTTGGATTAAATTCTTTTATTTAGTGATAATACAAAGGATAAAGCCAAGTAAGGGACTCTAGCTAGTAAATTCGGCTATAAAAGGAATAGAGAGGCCATTCAGCATTATTTACTCTTCCTTGATAACCTCTGTCGAATTTTCTCTGCAACCCCTATTCTTTTCTTCTTCATTCTTCTCCTCTCAATATTCCAAAAGCCGAAAGCTTGCTAAGATCAAGGCCATAGCTGAATAGTTTGAGACTTCAAGTAAAGGAACTGTCGATATCTAAAGTAAGGGTAAGATCTCATTCGATTTCCATCCTTTTTCTTTTAAGATTTGCCGAAATCTAGGACTAACCCCATTAATATCTTGTTGCCGAAACCTTGAAGAGATCTTTCGGGATTTACTAAGTGTCGACTACAAGGAAGGAGAAGTTCTTTTCCCGAAGGTACACCATAAGCCGCGTGTTCCCTAGTTATTCGGTGAGTTTCGGGATTTAAAATCCACAAGGTAAGTGTCTATAGCATTTGGCCAAGGCCTATTTTAGTAGTTAGATCTATTATTATGTGTTTTAAGCCGAAAACTAACAGATTCAGGGGATCTAGTGAGTAGTCGATTTCAAAGGAGAAGAATACAAGTTTTCGGGATTTGACTATAGTCAATTCGACAACAAGGTAGGTTTTAAAAATACAAATCCTACTAGGATTTGGTTTTATAGGCTTTATGCTAACATACTAAGGTTACCAAATGTAGGAATTGAGATCTAAAGCAATAGATCGGTTTTTTCGGGATTTCAAGGAATTCGTTAAGCGAATCAGGTGTGTACCCCACACTATCTTTTAATACGTTATATGGCTATATGTAATATATGTATGTATAAGAATGTGAATATGGCTAAGTACCCTAATGTGGTACAAAGTACTCAGGTATGTTTCCTACTCCTACTAGGATTACGAAATACGTTATATTTAACGTGTGAAAAGTAACGTGAATGTGAATTTAAGTATGATATGCATGATATGAATAACATGGGCATTCGGGTTATATGAGAAAGGGGAAGTGAATGTGGTGACTTCGGTCTCACTATCTGAATGTGGTGACTTCGGTCACATTATCTGAATGTGGTAACTTCGATTACATTATCTGAATGTGGTAACTTCGGTTACATTATCTGAATGTGGTGTCTCATGACACAATTATCTGAATCTGGTGGCTATGCCACAAATTTATATGGGCGATGAGCACGTCGACTGCAGCGACTGCCTTCGATGGTGTGTAGCGGAAGGAGGGTTGACTTAGTAGTCCCCACGGTGTACAGATTGGTACGGGGATGTGTAGCAGATGGCATCTAGGTTTGGGTATGGGTTGCATCATTATTTTATCTGTATATGAATGTGCATGTGATACGTTATGGTATGCCTGATCTATTAAATTTTAGTGTTGTGTACACATTGAGTCTGTTGACTCACCCCGTTGTGGGAACATTTTTCAGGTGATGAACAGTGATGGACCGGGACGGTAGAACTTGTGGTGGCCATGCTCAGCTTGAAGTTTTATTCAATATGGACATTTTATTTTATTTAAGTACTTAAGAATTTTATTTTGGGATTATTTAATGTAATAAGGCCATAAGGCCATAGTTGAACTACTTTATTTTTCCTTTATTTATTACTGTACAAATTTTTATTAATTAAAGATCAAGTGAAATTTATTTTCAAATAAACTCTAAATATTTTGTTACCTGAAATAAATGGATTTCAATATAAGATAAATTGGTTTTCAACTCAAGCCCAACCCAAAACAAACTTTCTTTCAAAACACCCAAGTTTTTCCTAAGTCACAAAAGAATTTGAAACGGTTTACACCGGGGAACATACCAGATCCAGTCAAGGCTCGTCGGCCGGGTTTGGGGTGTTTCAATTTGGTATCAGAGCCCAGTTTTAAACTCTCGGCCTGTGGTTTAAGGCCCAAAACGTTTTCAAATCGAGCCCAAATGAGTTTTTATGAAAATATTTTTAAATAAGCAGGTTTTCTGGCATGGCACCTAAGTCTCCGACCCGCAGACCACCAGGTAAGTACCCCTAACCATCTGTGTGCTTTATGTGATTATATTATGAAGGGTAGAAATAGGAATGGAACGTAGAGTAGTATGATAAGTATGTGAACCCTAGGACTAGTGTACCCCAACAAATACATAAGACTTAAATGCCTAACTAAACAAACCTATGGTTAAGTCGCCGAGTTAGGGTGTGGCAACCAATGTGCGCATGTCTAGGATTGGATCCGGAAGAGCCTGGTATTTAAGCAGTCCTAGTGACTCACCTCTTCTTCGCAGGAATCCTACCTGGTGCGTAGCTTCGGTTCACCCTAACCAAAAGGACTTATTCATAGGCTAAACCCCTAACTAAAACCCGAAAGGGAACTAGCCGTATTTTCAAAAAAAAAAAAAAACCTAGTTTTAAAACTCTTAAAATTATCCTTTTGAATTGCAAACATGATTCTATAAAATTTTCTGAAGTATTCTTGATTTATAAAAATTACTAAAATACCCCTATTTGCAAAATTACTAAATTGCCCTTGGTTTATGAAATTTCCAAAATACCCACAGTTCTTATCAAAAATTTCATTACTTTATAACCAGTCCAAAAACCCTAATTTGTAAAATATCAAAATACTTTAATTTTGGAAAATTACGAAATTGCCCCTGACTTACAAAATTACCAAAATGACCCTGAATTTCAAAAATTTTGCAACATCACCGATTTGGAAACAAATTCTCAAAAAGAACCCTCAAGTTTTGCAAATTTTGGAAATACCCTTGATTTATTAAGCTTTACAAATTTACTCTGATTTATTACCAAACTACCCCCAAGTTTCAAAATTTAACGAAATACCCCTGTAATTTAAAAATTTCCGAAATACCCCCGGGATTTCAAAAAAAAAATACCAAAATACCCTTATTGACAAAATCACCAAGGAACCTTATTTTGACAAATTATGAAAATACCCCTGTAGGGAAAATTACGAAAATACCCCTGGGTAGTGGAAAAACAACAACAATGAAAACTACAACGTTTCTCTGAATGAACGAAGGTTCATAATTGTTTGATGGATGTATGAATGAATGAAAAGACTGTGTGCATGTATGGATACGAAAGAACCACTCCTAAAATTTTTCCATAAAAATTCTTCGCGAATAATCAGTGAAACAAGGACTAATTCATAAAAATTTTTACTCGGATTAAATCGCGACGTTAGAAATAAGTTCTAGGGGATGTGAACTTAGGGATTGTGCCTAGAAAGTATGATGGTTCTATTAAGATCAGAGTGCGCAGCGAAAGCATAGTGCGGTGAGAAGGATTGTACGGCTGTTAATAAGTAATTTCGAGGACGAAATTATTTTTAAGGAGGGTAGAACTGTAACATCCTAGATTAGGGGTTATGCGTTCGTGTGTAATTCATGAGATAGTGGGCTCAGTGGGTGTGTTGGATGTGTTCTGAGGAGTTCTAGGAACCCTAAGGTGTATGGAAATGTATGGAAATGTATGGAAATGTATGGAAATGTATGGAAAAGTATGGAAATGTAAGGAAATGTATGGAAATGTATGGAAATGTATGGAAATGTATGGAAATGTGTGGAAATATATGGAAATGTAAGGCAATGTATGGAAATGTAAGGAAATGTAAGGAAATGCTTTGGAAACGTTAAGTTTAAAAGAGGAAAGTGAACATTTTTGGAAACTAAGGGATGTAAGGAAATGATGTGGAAATGATTCAAAAGAGGAAAGTAAACATTTTTGGAAACTTGGAAATGTAAGGAAATGTCAAGTTTAAAGAGCCAAACGGAAATTTTTGGAAACTTGGAAATGTAAAGAAATGTCAAGTTTTAAGGCTTAAAAAGAGAAAACTAAGGCAAGGTGGCCTTAAGAAAAATAATAGGAGGAATTTGACACACAAACAGGCTTGGAAAAGTGGCCTGGAAATGCCACTTAAGGCCCAGGTAAGTGACGCCACCTACATGAGCAAGTGGGCCTGAGTTCGAGTCACATGGGAAGCAAATAAAAGAAATTTTATTTTGCTTCCAGAAGAAGTGAGGTGGACGGCACAAGCTATTTAAAAAGGAAGAGTTTTATTCTCTTTAAAATTCGGCTAAATGATGGATAAATAAGGGATTTATTTATCATTATTTTCAAGAGATAATGGTTGGATTAAATTCTTTTATTTAGTGATAATACAAAGGATAAAGCTATCAAATAGAAGAGTGGTGGCCAAGTAAGGGACTCTAGCTAGTAAATTCGGCTATAAAAGGAATAGAGAGACCATTCAGCATTATTTACTCTTCCTTGATAACCTCTGCCGAATTTTCTCTGCAACCCCTATTCTTTTCTTCTTCATTCTTCTCCTCTCAATATTCCAAAAGCCGAAAGCTTGCTAAGATCAAGGCCATAGCTGAATAGTTTGAGACTTCAAGCAAAGGAACTGTCGATATCTAAAGTAAGGGTAAGATCTCATTCGATTTCCATCCTTTTTCTTTTAAGATTTGTCGAAATCTAGGACTAACCCCATTAATATCTTGTTGCTGAAACCTTGAAGAGATCTTTCGGGATTTACTAAGTGTCGACTACAAGGAAGGAGAAGTTCTTTTCCCGAAGGTACACCATAAGCCGCGTGTTCCCTAGTTATTCGGTGAGTTTCGGGATTTAAAATCCACAAGGTAAGTGTCTATAGCATTCGGCCAAGGCCTATTTTAGTAGTTAGATCTATTATTATGTGTTTTAAGCCGAAAACTAACAGATTCAGGGGATCTAGTGAGTAGCCGATTTCAAAGGAGAAGAATACAAGTTTTCGGGATTTGACTATAGTCAATTCGACAACAAGGTAGGTTTTAAGAATACAAATCCTACTAGGATTTGGTTTTACAGGCTTTATGCTAACATACTAAGGTTACCAAATGTAGGAATTGAGATCTAAAGCAATAGATCGGTTTTTTCAGGATTTCAAGGAATTCGTTAAGCGAATCAGGTGTGTACCCCACACTATCTTTTAATACGTTATATGGCTATATGTAATATATGTATGTATAAGAATGTGAATATGGCTAAGTACCCTAATGTGGTACAAAGTACTCAGGTATGTTTCCTACTCCTACTAGGATTATGAAATATGTTATATTTAACATGTGAAAAGTAACGTGAATGTGAATTTAAGTATGATATGCATGATATGAATAACATGGGCATTCGGGTTATATGAGAAAGGGGAAGTGAATGTGGTGACTTCGGTCTCACTATCTGAATGTGGTGACTTCGGTCACATTATCTGAATGTGGTAACTTCGGTTACATTATCTGAATGTGGTAACTTCGGTTACATTATCTGAATGTGGTGTCTCATGACACAATTATCTGAATCTGGTGGCTATGCCACGAATTTATATGGGCGATGAGCACGTCGACTACAGCGACTGCCTTTGATGGTGTGTAGCGGAAGGAGGGTTGACTTAGTAGTCCCCACGGTGTGCAGGTTGGTACGGGGATGTGTAGCGGATGGCATCTAGGTTTGGGTATGGGTTGCATCATTATTTTATCTGTATATGAATGTGCATGTGATACGTTATGGTATGTCTGATCTATTAAATTTTAGTGTTGTGTACACATTGAGTCTGTTGACTCACCCCGTTGTGGGAACATTTTTCAGGTGATGAACAGTGATGGACCGGGACGGTAGAACTTGTGGTGGCCATGCTCAGCTTGAAGTTTTATTCAATATGGACATTTTATTTTATTTAAGTACTTAAGAATTTTATTTTGGGATTATTTGATGTAATAAGGCCATAAGGCCATAGTTGAACTACTTTATTTTTCCTTTATTTATTACTGTACAAATTTTTATTAATTAAAGATCAAGTGAAATTTATTTTCAAATAAACTCTAAATATTTTGTCACCTGAAATAAATGGATTTCAATATAAGATAAATTGGTTTTCAACTCAAGCCCAACCCAAAACAAACTTTCTTTCAAAACACCCAAGTTTTTCCTAAGTCACAAAAGAATTTGAAACGGTTTACACCGGGGAACATACCAGATCTGGTCAAGGCTCGTGGGCCGGGTTTGGGGTGTTTCAAATGAATATACTACACTTAGGACATCAAATCCAATAAAGGAAACTTAACATTTAATCTATCTAGCCTAGTCTTCTTTAATATTTTTTAAATAGATCTTGTTAATGGAGCTTCTGATGGATTTTTACGTGTTTGTACTTGCTATTTAGTTTGCTTATTTTTTAGAAACTCAACTAAGGTCTCTAAGTCCTCCTTATCAACCTCATTAGCAATATGGAAAAATGTCTCAACAAGTGTTGTAGTAGGTGGTACAACAAGTAATCCATCGCCATTTACTTTTTGGAGTATCCGTATTTATCATGGTTTGTTCCTTATGTGTCACAACACCAAGAATAAGACCAGTTTTGGTTTTCTTAACTTGTTCTTCTTCAAGATCAGATTTAACCAGTTCATTAGCAATTCCATTCATGACTGTAGTTTATGGACCCTCTCCAATAGTATTAACAAAAGATCTTAACACTCCAAAAACAATCTTTTCATAGTTTATACCTTTCTTTATTTTCTCAATTTCCTTGGAGATAGTCTTATAATTCGAATCAGATTTTTCTTCAGGAGTCTTTAGTGACTCAATAGAAACTTTTCTAGGTTTAGACTTAGGGTCAGTGTTCTAGGGAGAAAAATCTTGTTGTCCAAAGAATAGTAATAGCCTAGATACATTAGAGTTTCCTTTTCTAGGTTTGATAGAAGGTTGTTCATCATAAGCTTTATCCACCAAGTGTATTTCAACCTTAGGTTCAATAACCATTAATAGAGGGAGTTATTAACCTTTCATCATAAAAACTATTACTATTAATTGGCTCGTTTCATAGAACCTTGGATTTAAATCGTGAAGATAATTGAGCAATCTTTAGAGAAGTTCTTTATGTTTGACTGTGCCCCGAAGCTTAGAAGTATGCAATTAAATATAGAATAAGTGCAGTGTCTACAAGTGTACAGGTCAAATTGTAATATAATAAATTTACATTGGAACACTTTAGAAGTATTTAGAGGATCATACCTAATGTAGGTTAGTTTAAACTAAATTGATAGTAAACTAGGTCTAAATAACTACTAACCTGCTCATTATAGTACGGCTAACACTAAAATTAAGAGTTTGAATAAATAGAAACTAAATTGCATATATAATAAACTTCCAAGTTAACAATCAAATTAAACAAGTAGAATAATTATTAACTTCCATGGTTGTGATTAACCTCGAGTCGAGAAATTTACCAATTAATTAAAAGCTAACCTAGTTAATACTTTTCAGCCTATAACTAAATTAATTAATTGACTTAGTTCACTTATCTTTTGACTTGATAGAACTAAACCTTACTAGGCTGAACTGGTTCTAAGTAGAATACCCTTTTGGTCTCATCTATCAAAATTACTTTCTACAGTCATCAATTCTAGGGTTTAAGCATATTCAACCTAATCCAATTAATCGGGTTATAAACTCTAACTCTAAGCTAACCATGCCCACTTGGATTAATCAACCTTCTTAAGGTTTAGTTACCAGTCATTCTAAATGTAGATGATCCTACCTAATTATCAAACATTTAAACAATAAAAAATAAAAGAAAAAGGATAAGAAATTCTCAAGAATCCGAGAATTCAAGAGTTGCGATTGATGAACGGTCATGTGAACCCACTAATGATGTTTAATTATCGATTTGAATTGAAGTGAAAACATAAATAAAATAAACAAGAATGATAAATAAAACTGAAAAGAACTTTGAGTAAAAACTAAAGGGTAATTGAACAAGAATTGAAAGAAATCTAAAATCTAACTAAACTACTAAGTAAAATCCTAAACAATCTCCCTAAATTGATTTTTTGAGCTAATATTTATAGTTTCCATGTATTATGACCTAATTAGGTCGACTATAAACTTGGTTACAAGTTAATTAAGGTTGTGCGAATGAAAATACCTTTGCAGTATTTTTGGGCTCGTTGAGTCAATGTCGCGACATCCTATAGAAAATGTCGCGACTTTGGGGGTAGATTACTTGATCTCCGGGACTGGGTGGAATGTTGCGACTTTGTGTAATCTGATGTCATGACTTTGTGTCCAGTAGCTCGCCTCATAGATTTTGGTTGGAAATTTGGCTAAATGTTGAGGTTGCTTCCAATTTTGCGACTTCCCTCTTGAATGTTGCAACATTCAGGTCAAACCACTGACTCCTTGGTTTAGGTTGTTGTCTTGCACACTCGACTAACTTATTAGTTTCACCTTAGGCTTGAATCGACCTAAAAGGTCATTAAACATCATAAAAGCTCAATTTATTCAATTTAAACTGAAAACTAAATATTTCTCAAAATAAATGTAAATAACATCAAAAGTACCTGGATACAAGCTCCTTAAGTAGTAAAGAGAGCTTAATTTACCATAATAAATTATGGCAGATCAATGCCCTAGGTGTTGTTAAAATGCTTAGAATATAAGTTTTCCCTCATTTGGTGCAAGACATTGTGAACAAAAACGATATTTGAAGCAAAAATAATAGTTGTAACAGAATCAATGGTCTGAAGAGATTCAACACTATGATTTAGGTCTTTGTAGTAAATAGAGTGTATGGTCCATAAGACTTGGAAAATATAGGTTAAAAAACTTGGGATTGAAAAAAAGTAATTAATATCCCTCCAAAGAAAAAAATAAAAAAATAATGGAATAAATATAATAAAGAACAACACTATTTTATTAAAAACTTGTGTCACTTTTTGGACTAAATTCTTCCTATTCAAAAAATGCTAGAATCCCTATCAAGCCTTCAAACCTATTAGCATCCAAACTTTATGTAATTATGTCAGCCAATTGATGTTTTATAACAATTACTCCAAGAAAATTACATTAGACTACTAGACCCTTGATAAAATGGTGTCTAATATTAATTTACTAAGTGAAAGAATGTTGCATTCAATTCTTTGAACTATTAATGGCACTAGTGTTGTTACAAAATATCGTTACAGCACCCCATTTGATATCGTTGTCCTCTAGAATTTGCTTTATCTAGAGTAATTGTACAAAACAAATTCCAACTACATGTACTCAATCTCAAAAATGGATAGGGAGATCAAACTTTACTTCTTACTATACCAAAAACCTAATTTGTTCCTCAAATGAAAGCATGCCCAAATGTGCTTTTTCAATCATTAAAATTTCCTGTCGGATCAGCATTAATATACCCGAAAAATTTCAAGCTACTTTCTTTAGAAAACCAAATCCCATGATTTGTTATTCCATTGACATATCTAATTATTCTTTTGGTGACCTTCAAATGAGACTCTTTAGGATTAGGTTATTACCTAGCACACACCCCCAACACTTTGGCAAATGTCAGGTTTGCTACCAATAAGATATAATAGACTCTTAATCATGCTTCACCCTATGCTTGAGCCTATTACAACATCATGAACATCTTTGTCAAATCTTCATTGGCATCATAGAACTCATTGTTTTGACACCTTTAAGGCCAAGCATCTTGACTAGGTTTTTGACATATTTCTCTTGTAAGACATATATGCCATGTTTATGTTGTTTCATTTGAAAACCAAGGAAATATGTCAAATCACCAACCATACTAATCTCAAACTCAAACTGTAACACCCCTAACCCATATTCGACGCCGGACTTGGGTTATAATGCATTACCGACCAAAGCACATCTCAGAACAGTCATAATTCACATGTTTCACCATTCAATCATATAAAAAAAAATACATCTCATATAACATTCGAATAATCAAAGTATCAAATGGCTTATTACTTTACAAATTATATGCGCATACATTAAAACATGCAAACATATATTAATAGATGTCATATAACTAATATGAAACAATATATCTATTTCATCTGTCAAATATCAACGTACCATTTCTTAACTCAGCACATGAACATTTCAAAAATTAAATAAGCCATATTACACAACTTAAATACCTCCCACATATGCGACATTGATATTAGTCAATATGAGCAAACATGATTGGTACATTAATTTAGGTTAAAACATCCACACGGCAAAAGTTATACATTTACAAATACTACATGTAAACAATTATCATTTAAGATTAAACATACCTCTTTCTTAGTCATAAGACCATTCGCATATGAATACATTAATTTAAATCATTTTGAGCACAAATCCCAACTAAAATTACACTCATTTCACATACCAATTTACCATACTTAAATTACCAACACATAACCAAAACACCAACCAAATTTTAGCCATTATTTCATATCTGTTTGACTATTATACCAACCAACATTTTCTAACATTCATATTAAACCATACATGCCTAATTCGCGTACTATGATCATGTTTATACATTACTATCATAACCTCAAATAATCAATACCTAAAACCACATTTAAATACTAATTATTTACGCATGTTTTATACACATACTTACCACCACCACCGAACCTCAATAGCTATCCCATGAAAGAACATATCATAAGCACACACACACACACATATATATATATATATATATAAATTAATTAAGTATAGTCGAATATACTCATACATTGAATAACCTACTAATTATCTCACAATTAACCGAATCAATTACATGAACATATAACATATACATTATAACAGCCCGATTTAGGGGCTAGTCGGAACAGTGATCTCGGGATCACTAATCCGAGGTTAGGAAATTTTTTTCATGTTATCTTATGTGTTAGAGCATGATTCCAAAAGTACATGAAAATTTTGGTACTTTAATTTTAGCGATTTCTTAATCGCGAAAAAGGACTAAATCGCATAAAGTGCGAAAGTTTCATTTTATGAGTTAAAGGTACCAAATAGCCATAGATTTTTAATTTGAGATTTTTAAAAGGCAATTTAGCCCCTTGTAAATGCTTGGCCGGCCATAGACTAGCATAGGAGACAAATTTGTCAATGTTGGCCAAAGTTGGTGATAGAAGGTGGATTAAATTGATAGTTTAATATTAAAATAAAGAAAAGATGATGTCCATTTCTCTTGCTCATCTCTTCCACTAAAAATTGGCAGCCAAATAGGGGTTAAAAGCTTCAAAAATTTCAGCACACTATTCTATTCACAAGTAAGTGTTCTAGGGATCATTTCTTGATAAAAGTTGTACTTTTGAGACCCTTAAAGCTTAAGCTTTCAAATGAGGGGACTATTGTGCAATATGGTGAAAATTTTAGAGTTTTACCATGAGAGCTTTCATTGTTATTTGCTGCATTTTTATGGAAAAAAATGAGTCTTAGTTGTTAGATGAACGTCTTTTGTGAAAGGTGTTGTTTTGAAAACACCTAATTGGAACTTGATGAAAAGGTTATAAATTTGTAGTAATTATGTGAAATGTTGAGTTTTAATGATAGCTATAAGAGTATTAAATGTTAACCTAGGCTTGTTGAAGGTATAAATGTGATTAGAATTAATTTCCGAGCCTAGAGGCAAAATGGTCATTTTGCCAAAGTCTAGGGGAAAAATTGTAATTTTTCCCAAAATGTGAATTTTGAGTCGATGTGGTCAATTTTTTAATTTAACAAGTTAAATTGTTATTATAGATCAAGAAATACGAAACCCGGATCAAAACTGAGGCAAGAACAAAGTCGAGGACTAACTTACATCTCTACATACATTTTGAATATCGAAGTAAGTTTGTATGAATTAAGGCTTTACATGTATTTTCATTCGATAACTTATTATGTTGTATAATGTACATTATTTCTATAAAGTTAAATCATTGATATTATGATGAGAAAAGTAAATGAGAATATGTATGAGAAAGTCCCGGTTGAAGTCTCAGAATAATGAGGATACTAATATCACAACATGAGACAAGGAAAGTCCGTGTAAAACCATGTTAAGACATGGCATCGACATAAGGCAAGAATATCATGTAAGTCCATGACAAGTCATGGCATTGAAAGATTATTATGAGGGAAAGGTCCCATGTAAGTCCAAGCCAATGCATGGTATTGGAGCATTTATAAGGCAAAGATGTCATGTAAGTCCATGTCAAGACATGGCATTGATAAGTTTCATAAGGCAAAGATACCACGTAAGACCATGTCAAGACATGAAAATGGTAAATTTCTTAATGAAACACACAAGGAAGGTCTCGTATAAGACCATGTCTGGGACATGGCATCGACACCAAGTTAAGAGATCCCATGTAAGACCATATCTAGGATATGGCATTAGCATCATGAGGCGATCCCATGTAAAACCATGTCTGGGACATGGAATTGGCATCGAGATACATGTTTGATGAGATTGAGTAACCTCAGTTATTCCAGGTAATTCATCGGGCAAAAGGGCCAAATACGAAAGGGGTAACAAGAAAGTTAAGCAAGTAAAGACAATAATAAGTTAAGTTATTCCAAGTTGATTAAAATCATTATTCAAGTTAAGAAAGATGAGGATTGAGTTTATGTTTACATTAGTAAATATACTAACCTATTTGATTAAGTGATACAGGTACCATGTTTACTTTACAAGTATGAGAAAAATAAGTAACATGAGTTTGAATAAGATTAAGCAATAGTAAGTAAGCCAAGCACTTGAGATTTATGATGTTTTAACCTCATGATGGATAAGTTATATTGAGTAAATATAATCGTTATATGAATTTCATGCAAACTTACTAAGCTATATGCTTACTTCTCTCTCTCTTCTTTCCTTGTAGTCTTGCCAAGCTAACTCGTAGATCATTGACGTTGGAGCTCGGAGCACACTATCAATCATTATTTTGGTATAGCCAAGTATGGCATGCATAGGAATCATTTCATCTTGATATAAGAGGTGCCAAAGTGATGGCTATTAAGGTTATTATTCTTTTTGTATATGGTTAAAGAGATTGGCCAATATTTACTAAGTTTATACATCAATTAATGATGAGTTATGCATTATTGTTCATTTTTTGATGAAGTATTTGAGTAGTTGGATTGGGTATATGAATGATCTTGATTTCAGGGTGGCAAATGGCTTGGAAAATAGCCTTTAAGTGTCCACACGGGTAGACACAAGGGCGTGAGTCTAGGCAGTGTGGGACACACGGTCAACTCATATGGGTGTGTTAATAGGCCGTGTGTCCCCTGCATGTTAATGTTTTAAGTCAGTGATGACCATGGGCTAGCCACACGGGCGTGTGCCTAGGCCGTGTGTTCCTTAAAGGGTTGCTGATGTCATAAACAGAATACCCCTAGTTTTTCACACGGGTGAGAACACGGACGTGTCTGTGCCGTGTGAAGGACACGGGCCATCGACACGGGCGTGCGTCCGGCCGTGTGAAAACCCCTATAGGTTCGAAATAAAAATAAAGTGTACATGGGCCAGGGACATAGGCGTGTGAGACCACTGGGCTTGCCCACACGGGTGTGTAACCCTTGTTCAGGCAAAAATTTTCAAGGAGTATAAAAGTTTCCGGTTGAACCTCGAAATCTTCTTGATGTATATTTAAGGCCTCGTAGACCCATGAGATGTATGCTATGACTAAGAAAGAAAAGTTTTTAAATCGAAACGAAATTTTATAGCCCGTTTTTACATGTTTAAGCAAGATTAAGTATGGTAATGCCTCGTATCCGGTCCCGGTGTCAGACACGGGTAAGGGATGTTACATACATTACTTAATCAATTTATATGTCACTTGTCATAATTCATCAAGCATTAATTATCTACCTTATAATCTAAGTCAAAATCATAAATCATTATTCCAATCTAAGAGTACAAATCACATTGCGTAATAAAAAATACCAATCATGCATGTCATATAGCATATTTAGCAATATGAGCTTAAACCATGATCAGACATAATCGAATCTAACCATAAAATAAAATCAAGCCATTTTCGCATGGCTTTATATAAATACACCTTCAAACTCAAACACTTTAGGACTAGCTTATACATATATACATATATATATATATATATACACTTCCAAAATTAACCAAAACAAAGGCTAGCCTATACATGCCATAGATTCAAAGTTCAACTTATAAAGTACCGAAAAGAAAAGCGATCGATAGTATGACAGATTTCTCTGACTATCCCCGAGCTCGTAACTAGCTTCCAAAATCTATAAAACAATGAACAAACACACACAGTAAGCTTGAATAGCTTAGTAAGTCATAAGCAAGTAAATCATTTTATATTCATGAACATTAAAATCAACTAGGCCGAATCAAGCAAACCTTAATCCAATTTACATTTATCATGGTTGCAAATTCATATACCAATACATAAATGTTAACATTATAGCATCACTTGGCCGAATATGAGCATTCAGACATACATATAAGTCACTTTATATCATGCATAATTTATATTATCATTTCAAATACTAAGCTTACCTTATTTTCATTAAGGTTAAACTTAGCACGTACCTGAACCTTTTATCTCGATTTCACATTCAATCATAACTCAATAATGCCCGTTGAACCATTCGGAATTAAAAAGGATACTCGGATAGTCGAAAAGCTCATACAATGCCAACGTCCCAGACGTGGTCTTACATGTAATCACACAACGATGCCATTATCCCAGACATGGTCTTACACGTAAATCACAAGTCGATGCCAACGTCCCAGATGTGGTCTTACACATAAACACATATCAGAAATCCTATGTCATGACATATGTATCCTAACTATTCCTAAGTTTCGTACGGGGCTTTCGGACATTGTAAGTCGATCGATTCAGGCTTGTAAATACTTCTCCCACACTTATACAAATTCGGCTTGAACATATATATACAAGTAATAATTCAATTTGGCACAAATAAAATATATACAATTGAATTTAACGACATTTACTTACTTATGAACTTACCTCGGCAAAGACAGACAAACCTAGACAACTATTCAACAACTTTAGATTTCCCCCGATCCAATTCCAATTTCCTCTTTTCTTGATCTAAATTAGTATAAATTAAACTTATTAAATCACATATTCAATTAATATTCATCCCAAAACACATAAATGGGCAAATTACACTTTTGCCCCTGACATTTCACATTTTCACAAATTAGTCCCTATTTCACAAAATACAAAATATTCAAAATTTGACCACACTATAACTTGGCCGAATGTTCACTAAACTCATATAATTCCACACATTTCATTTATTTCACATTTTAGTCCTTCAATTTATTATTTTCATAATTTAGCCCAAATTACTCAAATTCATCAAAAATTCAAATACAAAACATATTAATCTAACAACATATATTTATTTTCCATCATCAAACAACAAAAACCACAAACTATCATCAATGGCAATTTATGAATACATCATCAAATTCAAAAATTCAAGTATGGGCTAACTAGTATTCAAAGCAACGATATCAAAAATGTAAAAACTATAAAAAAAAACTGAGCAAAACACATACCCGAATTAAGCTCCCAAATGTGCCGAATGTTTAAAGCTTCCAAAGCTTTATTTTTATTCTTAGATTCGGCCAAGAAGGTGAACACATGCATGACCATTTATTTTTGTTTTATTTAATACATATTAATATACATTTTACAATTTTAACCTTAATGATTTAATTACAAAACTATTTAGTGGTTGATTATTTTTTGTCCATCAATAATTCTAATGATTAAATTACAACATAAGGACTCCATATAATAAAAGCCATAGCAAATAGGTACCTTTACATATAGCATGCTAATTTTGCATTTTACATGATTAAGTCCTTTTAATTAAATCGAGCACACAAACGATAAATTTTTCACACAAAACTTTCATACACATAAATTAACATGCTGTAGACACCAAAAATAATATTAAAATATTTTCTGATTCGGATTTGTGGTTCTGAAACCACTATTCCGATTAAGGTCTAAATCGGACTGTTACACAAACTCTATGAGTTGTACAAACTCCTCTCTAGAAGTAGTGAAAGTGAAACCAAAATCATATCATCAACCTAAATCCGAGCCACTATTATATCTCCTTTAAACTTTTTAATAAGAAAAATTTTATCTGCATTTCCTCTTAAGTGTCCTTGGTTACAAAGAAATTCAAGAAATCTCTCATACCAATATGATTTAGTCAACTTGTCAACATAATTAAAAGATGAGCATCCATGAATGCCTTGGTTGCTCCATGTACACTTTTTAATTCAACAAGTCATTGAGGAAGACATTTATTACATCTATTTGATAGAGTTTGATATTTTTATGACTAGCCACAAAAAATAATAATATGATTGACTTAAATCATGCTACAAATGCGAAGGTTTCATCAAATTCTACGACTTAGTTTAGTAGTGCTTTTTAAAAATGCTTTTGGGCCAATTTTTGGCTTGGGAGAAGCACTTTTTCTCTAAAAAAAGTAGCTTGTTTCAGAATGCTTTTATCTCAAAAGTGATTTTTGTCCCAAACGTGTTTCTTAGAAGCAATACTAAACACACTCTACATCTTCCACTTGAGTGTACCCTTTTGCAACTAATCAAGCCATATATATTTTTTGGGATGTTTTCATTTTCATCCATTTGGTTCCAATAATCTTACATCCTTCAACCGGATGTACTAAGTGCCACACATCATTCTTGATAAATTGCTACATCTTACTTTTAGAATTTTTTTTCGATTTTCTTGAGCTTAATGGATGAAGTGTCAAAAACTTATTTGACCACATATCTATAATTGATCTTTGGCTTTTCTTTGGTTTGCACACCCTAATTTAGACTACTAATAAGATTATCTAGAGGATGATTCTTACATACCCTCGACGAAGGCCTTATAGTGGTTGATACATCTTCAACATGGTTATCAAGTGTTACTTTTTTGTTGCAACATCACTTTTAGCACCTGTATCAATCACATCTGGATCTTCATTTATTTTTTTCTCTATTGTATACGGAATATCACTTACTACAACATTAAAGGATTCTATAGTTGTTTAGGTTATCTTGTTATAAAATTTGTAAGATTGATTGTTGGAGGAATAGTTAACAAAGACACCTTCATCACTTCTTTGTTCAAACTTGTTTTTCTACTCTCAATATTGAAAGATATACCAATTGTTTCCAAAAAAAATGAAAGTAGACAACTTTAAGCTTTCTCCGTTTTTAAATCTCATAGGGAGTGATGCAACTCTAAGTTTGAGAATGGGCTAATTTACAATTTATCATGTTGTATTGATTACTTCAACCCACAGTTGAAGTGAAAATCATTTGGAACTTAGCATGATTCCTATCATATATTTTAGTTTTCTATTCTTGCATTCAACAATGTTTTGAGGAAAAAAGGTCATTACCTATCTAATAAGATCACAAAAATCTGCAAAATCTCTATTTTAAAATTCTTTACCATGGTCATTTTGAATTCTTAGAACTTTTTGTTTTTTTTTTCTCATTCATGATTCAAATGAAAAAATTCTTGAAAACATCAAAAGATTCAAAAATTTTCGTTAAGAAATCAACCAATGTGAATTTAAAGCAGTCATTGAGACAAACAAACACACACCTATTTTCACCAAGGCTTTTAGGCTATATTGGTTCCAAAAGGTCTATGTGAAGTAGTTTTAGAAGACAACATGTATGGATATGTTGTAACATTTTGTGTGATACTTGATGTTGCTTGCCAATAAGACAATCACTACAAATAATGATCACAACTCATTGAATATTGTGTAATATCCTAATTGCACCATATCTAACCCATTCTTTGAAGACTTCTATAATTGACATACCTTAAAGGTTGATTCTAGAATTTAAGATCATAATTGATGAATTTTTTACGCTTCATCATATCCATCATCTTGTAGCATTTAACAAATGTTCTAGCCTTTTCATGCCTTGTTTAATGGAGTGATGTAACACTTCACATCTATCCCTTATGAATTTAACATGGAAACTCTGATAATGAAATTGGCTAGTGCTAATTGAATTTTCTTTAAACCCTTTACCAATAAGATATTCTTTAATTTTAGAATGCTCTTGATGTTGAGTATCCCTTTTTAGGGATCCTACCTTTCTTACCATATTCAAAAGTAAACTTATCTTTATTATCATTTTGGATATTCTTCAGAAATCCCTTTTCTCTAATCATATGTCTCAAATAGTCACTTTAAGAAAATCATACATCATTAATGCTAACCTTTAAAGAAGACTAAACAACCAATTTTCATTTGTTGGGACCCAAGCTTTTTTTTACAAATGAAGTTTTTTTCCTTATGTTTCTTCTAGCTAGAACATTTTTAGAACCATTTATGTCTTTTCTCCATATCCAACCAATAAAAATTTTATAGCATCGAAGCCTAATATGGCTTGCAAGTCTATATAATGACATATTGGACACCTTTTCTTTTGGTATGTTTTATGTATGTCATAACCTATTTCCCTTAGATACAGGTTGTGGTAAAGGAAAAAGCTTCTCTTATGTAGCCAACCCTTGTAATCTCCATCATATCTTCTCAATGAAAAGTATTTCATCTAGTATTTCACTCATTGTGCCCAGCTTCTTCAATATGCTTATAGCATTGTTTAACTCTATTTTAAATGTTTTCAATTTGCCTTCTCTGTAATAGCCGGATTTAGACCCTAGACGAAACAGTGGTTCCGAAACCACAAATCTGAGGTGGGAATAATATTTTAATATTATTTTCTATGTTTACAGTATGTTATTGAGCATGTGTGAAAATTCTATGTGAAAATTTTATCGACTGTTTGTTGAATTATGAAAAAGGACTTAATTGCATAAAATGAAAAAGCTGTGTGTTGATTGTTGAAGTGCTTAAATGTCATGTCTTATTAAAGGAGAGGTCCTTATGTTAATATTACACCATTAAATAGTTAATGGATGAAAATGGCATGGCAATTGGTGTTATTATTAAAATTCATTAAGGTTAAAATTGTAAAATAGTTATTAATGTTAATATTAATAAAATAAAACAAAAATTAGCTCCATTGTCATCATCCATTACAGAAAATACAAAGAAAAAGGAAAAAGAAAAGCTTGCTAGGTTTCAGCACATATTGTGGTTAATTAAGGTATGTTTTTACTTCGGTTTTTTATGATTTCTACGTTTTTGTGATCGTTACTTCTTGTTCTTCAAAACCCATGCTTTAATTTTGTGAATTTATGGTGATTTTTTGATATGCCATTGATGAATGTTTGATCTTTGTGATAGTTGGTGATGAAATATGATAAATATGTGAAAGATTAACATACTTTGTCTTTGGATTTTTCGTGAATTTGAGTAATTTGGGCTAAATTGATAAAAGTGTAAATTGAGGGACTAAAATGCGAAATAAATGAAATGTGTGGGCTTGTATTAGCATGGGGAGAATTCAGCTAAGCTTATGTGAAATGAAATTATGTGTATTTTGTGGTTTTGTGAAATAGGGGCTAAAGTGTCAAAATGTGAAAATGTGAGGGCTATTTTGTAAAATGCCTTAAATATGTGTGTTTGGACTAAATTGAATGAATTGGTAATTGAATGAGTTAAATTTGAATATGTAAAGACCAAGAAAGGAGAGATTCGGATCGAGATTGAGGTAAAGACAAAGTACTGGATTAATCGGCCAATTTCGATATTTCGACATCTGAGGTAAGTTCAGATATAATACGTGTTTTTAAACTATGTTTAATTGCTATGAAATGAATAGTTATGTGAATATTGAATTTGAAATATAATGTATGGGATCGAGATAGTTGGCATTAAGTGTGCGTATTTGGAAATGTGATTGAGATGATTTGCACTGTGTGTGCGAAATAATAGAAGCTTTGGCCTTGTAGTTGGCACTGTGCGTGTGATATTGAATTTCGTTTGGTTTTGTATTAAGGCACTAAGTATGCGATATTATTCCAGTTTCGACTATGAATTGGGCACTTAGTGTGCGATTGTATTGAATAGATAGTGAACAGTGGATAAGGTGTAATATCAAGCATGGATTAGTAAGATCGTTAGTCAACTAGGTGTTGGCGAAGGTATGTTTCGAACCTATGTGGTTGATGATATTGTTCAAGGTTGAATAAATGAACATATAAGTATATGGGTGAGGATGATATTGTGTTTAGTTGTGAATCTATCTATGTGATGGTTTAAAAATGATTCAATGTTGTATTATTGAATATGATGTATTATATTACGAACTTACTAAGCTCTTAAGCTTACTGTGTGATTTATTTCTCTTTTTTACAGTGTCAGTAAAGTTAGCTCAGATTGGGGGATCGTCAGCATCTCTATCACACTATCGACTAACTATTTTGGTACTTTTGAAGGATGTGTATATTTTAAATATGGCATCTATAGGCTAGGTAATGTGGCATGTCTTGTAGTGAATGATCCTTGTTATGTGATATGGCTGGAGGATTGAATAATATTGGTTTGAATGTGTAGGGTTATATGAGAGATGAATATGGTATGTTTTATGCTTTAATGGCTGATGAAAGTTGTGGTTTGAATGTAAAATATGGTAATGGTATAAATGATGATTAACCTACATGATTGGGATGTGAAATTGGTTGAGTTGGATGGGCATATTTGGGTAGAAATGATGTTTGGTTAGTAAATGGTTTGGATGATGATTAATTGGTGCATATATTGGTATGATTGAGTGCCATTTGTGGTATAAGTGTTTGTGAAATGAGGCTTGTAGGTTAACTCAAGTGTGGATGGCAAGTTTGGCCTTGAAAATGGCCTATAATTGCCCACACGGTTGAGTACACAGGCGTGTGGCTCGACCGTGTTCTTCAAGGTTAAAATTCGATTCAAGCCAGACTCGACCACGGGCAAGACACACCGGCGTGTCTCAGGCCGTGTGGACAAGTCAGTATGTATACCCTGTTTTGATACGGCTTAAACGCACGGGCGTGTGACCTCTGCAATTTTGAAAAATGTCTAAATTTTTGTAAATTTTCATATGTGTTCGATTTAGTCTCGACCTCTTTCTAACACGTGTTTAAGGTCTTGTAGACCTCAATAAGGGACTAAATGTTTATATTTGAATATGTTTTATTGATGATTGACTTTGTGTTGTGAAATGGATGTGAAATATTCCGATTGTTCGGTAATGCCTCTTAACCTTATTTCGACGACAATTTTAGGTTACGGGTGTTACATTTTATTGGTATCAGAGCTACAGTTTAGTCTATTATCGGACTAACGTAGCGCGGGTGAGTCTAGCTATACATGCCATATATATAATTGCGATAGTGTGATGAATCCTGATAGCTAAAAAATGTGTTTTCATATAGTAATGGATCCCGATCGAGCAATTGCTGACGATTTAGAGAGTAACGTGCCTGCTCCCGCTCAAGGGACAGCGCCGGCCACATCTAAGTCGAATGATGATAGCCAAGAGGAAAAGGTTAAGCAAGCCTTCTTCCGAATGATGAGTAAGTGGTTTTCAGAGTTTGTTTGAACGAATTCGACTACTCCACAACCTCCACCCCCACAAGTACCTATTTGCCACGAGTGACAGATCCGATCCGATTGAATAAGCCTCCTGTAGATAAAATCCGTAAGTACGGGGCCAAAGAGTTTAGGGCCACAGCTGATGATGATGCTGAGCGAGCTGAGTTTTGGCTCGAGAATACCATTCGAGTATTTGACGAGATGTCGTTGACTCCTGATGAATGTATTAAATGTGTTGTTTCGTTGTTGAGGGATACCGCGTATAACTGGTGGAAGATATTGACATCCGGGATTCCGAGAGAGAGAATCACCTGGGATTTCTTTCAAGCTGAATTGAGAAAAAAGTATATCAGTCAAAGATTCATTGATCAGAAATGTAAAGAATTCCTTGAGTTGAAACAAGGTCGCATGTCTGTTACTGAGTACGAGCGGGAATTTATGAGATTGAGCCAATATGCACGAGAATGTGTTTCGACCGAAGCTACCATGTGTAAACGCTTCATTAAAGGGCTGAATGAAGACATTAAATTGTTGGTTGGGATACTTGACATAAATGAATTTGATGTGTTAGTTGAAAGAGATTGTAAAGTTGAGGAGCTTAGCAAAGAAAAAAAGAAAGCCGATTCTGAAGCTCATGATGAAAGAAAAAGATTGATGAAAGAAAAAGATTGATGAGTAAGTCGTCTCAACCTTTTACGAAGAGATTTAGAGATGCAAGCAATCGATCAAATGCTTCATTTCGACATTCGAGTAGAGACCGTGCAAGACAAAGTGTTGGTCCATGAACTCAAGCTTCAATTGAATCAAGTGTTGGTAGTGTTAAAAGCAACAAACCTGAGTGTAGACAGTGTGGAAGGAGACACGTAAGAGAATGCTGGGGCAAGTACAACAATAGAGTTTGCTATAAATGTGGATCACGAGATCATTTCATTAGAGATTGCCCAAAGTTAGCTGAAGAAGAAAATGCTCAGAATGCGAGACCGAGTAATATGTCGGCTAGGGATAGACCACCCAAAAACACTAGAAATGTGAGTGGAAGTCAGAGAGGGACTACAGATACAGCTGTGAGATACGAGGCGAGAACACCTGCCCGAGCTTATGCTATACGCGCACGAGAAGAAGCATCATCTCTAGATGACATTACTAGTACTTTTACTCTATTTGATACTGATGTGATTGCATTGATATATCCAGGTTCTACTCATTCCTATGTGTGTGTGAATCTAGTATCTAGTAAGACTCTGCCTCTTGAGTCTACTGAATTCGTGATTAGAGTATCGAACCTTTTAGGTAAGTGTGTCTTGGTTGATAAAGTGTGCAAGAACTGCCCGTTGATGTTTCGAGATATTTGCTTTCCAGCTAATTTGATGTTGCTACCTTTTAATGAATTTGATATAATCCTGGGTATGGATTGGCTCACTTTGCATACTGCTATTGTGAATTGTAAAAGAAAGAGTATTGATTTGAGAAGTCAGAATGGTGAGATAGTTCGAATTGAATCCAATGATTTGAATGGGTTACCAACTGTTGTATCTGCGATGAAAGCTTTGAATTATGTGAGAAAGGGTTGCGAAGCTTATCTGGCATATGTGATTGACTCGAAAGTAATAGAAAAGAAAGTTGAATTTGTGCTTGTGGTTTGTGAATTCCCTAGTGTGTTTCCTAAAAAACTACCGGGATTACCTCCGACGCGAGAAGTTGAATTTGGTTTTGAATTAGTGTCGGGGACTACTCCTATTTCAATAGCTCTGTATAGAATGGCACCAACGGAATTGAAAGAGTTAAAGTCTCAGTTGCAAGAGTTGACCGATAGAGGATTTGCACGACCGAGTTTCTCGCATTGGGGTGCTCCGGTGTTGTTCGTGAAAAAGAAAGACGACACTATGAGGATGTGTATTGATTACCGACAGTTGAACAAAGTGACGATAAGGAATAAGTATCCCCTGCCACGTATTGATGATTTGTTCGATCAGCTGAAAGGAGCTACAGTGTTTTCTAAGATAGATTTGAGATCGAGCTACTACCAGTTACGAGTCAAAGAGTCAGATGTACCGAAGACTACTTTCATAACTAGGTACGGACATTATGAATTCTTAGTTATGCCTTTCGGACTAACGAATGCTCCTGCAGTGTTTATCGATTTGATGAATCGAATATTCAGACTGTATTTGGATCGTTTTGTTGTGGTGTTCATTGATGATATTCTAATTTATTCCTGTGATGAGACGCAACATGCTGAGCATTTGAGAATTGTATTTCAGACTCTGCTTGAGAAGCAATTGTATGCAAAGTTTAGCAAATGTGAGTTTTGGTTGCGTGAGGTTGGATTTCTAGGGCATATTGTATTAGCTGTGGGAATACGAGTTGATCCGAGTAAGATCTCAGCTATTTTAGAATGGAAGCCTCCTAGAAATGTGTCTGAAGTCCGTAGTTTTTTGGGATTAGCGGGATATTATAGGCGCTTTGTGAAAGGCTTCTCGATGATTGCGACTCCGTTGACAAAGTTGCTACAGAAAGATGTTAAATTTGAATGGTCAGAAAAGTGCCATCAGAGTTTTGAGCAGTTGAAAGCATTGTTGATGGAAGCACCAATGTTAGTTTAACCTGAATCGGGCAAAGACTTCATAGTGTATAGTGATGCATCATTAAATGGTTTGGGCTGTGTGCTGATGCAAGAAGGCAAAGTCATTGCTTATGCTTCGAGGCAGTTAAAGCCGCATGAAAAGAACTATTAGACGCACGACCTTGAATTGGCCGCGATTGTGTTTGCATTGAAGATTTGGCGTCATTACCTATTTGGTGAGAAATGTCATATTTATACCGATCACAAGAGCTTGAAGTACTTGATGACTCAAAAAGAATTGAATTTGTGACAGAGAAGATGGTTAGAATTGTTGAAAGATTACGAACTTGTGATTGATTATCATCCGGGTAAAGCTAATATTGCTGTTGATGCCTTGATTCGGAAGTCTTTATGTGCTTTGCAAGCTATGAGTACTCAGATGGATCTATGTGATGATGATTCAGTTTTGGCTGAGTTGAAAGTAAGGCCAATGTTCGTACGTGAGATTTGTAATGCCCAGAAAGGTGATGTTGAAATGATGGCTAAACGAGCTCAGTGTGAATTGAATATGGTTTGGAATTTCAAAATGATATTGATGATTGTTTGAGATTCAAAAATCAGATTTGTGTTTCGAAGAATTCAGAGTTGATTCAGTTGATTTTGAACGAAGCTCACAATAGTCGTTTGATTGTTCACCCTGGGAGTACAAAAATATACAATGATTTGAAACAGTTTTATTGGTGGCATGGTATGAAAAGAGACATCTCTAACTTTGTGTCGAAGTGTTTAGTTTGTCAGCAAGTTAAAGCTGAACATCAAGTTCCGTCCAGTTTGTTACTTCCGATTATGATTCCTGAGTGGAAATGGGAGAGAATCACAATGGACTTTGTGTCAGGATTACGTTTGTCTCCGGGAAAGAAAGATGCAATCTGGGTGATAGTTGACAGATTGACGAAATTAGCTCATTTTGTTTTGGTGAGAACAGATTATTCACTTGAAAAGTTAGTTGAATTGTATATTGTTGAGATTGTAAGATTGTAAGGGGTGCCACTATCTATTGTGTCTGACAGAGATCTGAGATTTACCTTGCGATTTTGGAAGAAATTCCAAGAGGCTTTAGGCACAAAGTTGCATTTTAGTACAGCATTTCATCCGCAGACGGATGGTCAGTCCGAGAGGATTAGTCAGGTTCTCGAAGATATGTTGAGATGCTGTATACTTGAGTTTGAAAGTACGTGGGAAAAACATTTTCCGTTGATTGAGTTTGCATACAATAATAGTTTTCAATCTAGTATCAAAATGGCACTATATGAGGCTCTTTACGGTCAAAAATGCCGGACTCCATTGTATTGGATTGAGCTAAATGAGAATAAGATTCATGGGGTTGATTTAATTAAAGAGACTGAACAGAAAGTAAAGGTGATTCGTGATAGTTTGAAAGCGGCCTCAGATCTTCAGAAATCTTACGCAGACCTGAAACGAAAAGATATTGAATTTGAAGTTGGTGACAAAGTGTTTTTGAAAGTGTCTTCGTGGAAGAAAATACTTCGATTTGCCCGGAAAGGCAAGCTGAGTCCGAGGTTCATCGGACCGTATGAGATCATTGAACGAGTTGGGTCGGTTGCTTATAGATTGATGTTGCTATCCGAGTTAGAAAAGATTCATAATGTGTTTCATGTGTCGATGCTTCGACGGTACAGATCTGATCTGTCTCATGTTATTGCTCCTACTGAGGTTGAAATTCAGTCAGATTTGTCGTATAGTGAAGAACTGATTTGAATTTTGGCACGAGAGACCAAGGAATTGAGAAACAAAAGAATTTCCTTAGTGAAAGTGTTGTGGCATAAACACGGGGTAAAAGAGGTTACGTAGTAGCTTGAAGATGTTGTGAGAGAGCAATATCTGCACCTATTCACTTGTAAGATTTTTGGGGACGAAAATCCCTAAGGGGGAGAGTTGTAACAGCCCGATTTAGACCCTAATCAAAACAGTGGTTTCGATACCACAAATCTGAGGTCTGAATAATATTTTAATATTATTTTCTGTGTTTATAGTATGTTATTGAGCATGTGTGAAAATTTTATCGACTGTGTGTTGAATTATGAAAAAAGACTTAATTTTATCGACGCCATTGATGAATGTTTGAGCTTTGTGATAGTTGGTGATGAAATATGATAAATATGTGAAAGATTAACATACTTTGTCTTTGGATTTTTGGTGAATTTGAGTAATTTGGGCTAAATTGATAAAAGTGTAAATTGAGTGACTAAAATGTGAAATAAATGAAATGTGTGGGCTTGTATTAGCATGGGGAGAATTCGGCTAAGCTTATGTGAAATGAAATTATGTGTATTTTGTGATTTTGTGAAATAGGGACTAAAGTGTCAAAATATGAAAATATGAGGGCTATTTTGTAAAATGCCCTAAATATGTGTGTTCTAAATTGAATGAATTGGTGATTGAATGAGTTAAATTTGAATATGTATAGACCAAGAAAGGAGAGATTCGGATCGAGATCGAGGTAAAGACAAAGTACTCGATTAATTGGCCAATTTCGATATTTCGACGTCCAAGGTAAGTTCGAATATAATACGTGTTTTTAAACTATGTTTAATTGCTATGAAATGAATAGTTACGTGAATATTGAATTTGAAATATAATGTGTGGGATCGAGATAGTTGGCGAAATAATAGAAGCTTCGGCCTTCTAGTTGGCACTGTATGTGTGATACTGAATTTCGTTCGGCTTTGTATTGAGGCACTAAGTGTGCGATATTATTCCAGTTTCGACTATGAATTGGGCACTTAGTGTGCGATTGTATTGAATAGATAGTGAACAGTGGATAAGGTGCAATATCAAGCATGGATTAGTAAGATCGTTAGTCAACTAAGTGTTGGCGAAGGTATGTTTCGAACCTATGTGGTTGATGATATTGTTCAAGGTTGAATAAATGAACATATGAGTATATGGATAAGGATGATATTGTGTTTAGTTGTGAATCTATCTATGTGATGGTTTAAATATGATTCGATGTTGTATTATTGAATATGATGTATTATATTACGAACTTACTAAGCCCTTAAGCTTACTGTGTGTAACATCTCGAAATTGGGCCTAGTAGGATTGGGCTTGGGCTTAGGAGTGTTTAAAATCTTCAGGATTAAGAGAATGGTGTTTTTGCAAATTGGATTTATTAGTTAAGTGGATTTGGAAGGTTACGAGGTTTTTATGAATTCTCGGGTTTAATTGGGTCTTAGGAAAAATTAGAGTATTATTTTTATTATTTGTGTTGGCTCGGGTATGAATTTTTGTGTGTTTAGCATAGTCTTGTGAAGGCTTGATTTTATTTATTAGGAAGCTAGAATAAATTTTAGTTTGGCTTATTTAATGAAGTGGATTAAGTGAGCTTAGCACTTAAGTTAATTTAAGTGTTCATGTAAAGCATAAGAGGAGTAAGTGGCAAGTTGGTTAAGGAGTTTGGAAGGTGGCTTGAGGTTAGAGGTTCGAGTAGCATGTTTAGCATTTTGAAGGTTTATTTTTGAATCCTTGCATTAATGGACGGTCAAACTTATGTTTATGATAGGTTGGACTTTCATCTTTTGGTAAGTTGAATATATGTTTAAGGAAAGCTTGATATTGGGGATAAGATTCTTAAGGTTAAGGAAGGTTGGGGAGACATAAGGCTAGACTTTAGGATGATGTTTTGGAAAGTATTCTTAGGCCTTTAGTGATTGTATGTGGACGGCATGGGTGTCTAGGAGGGTGGCCGAATGTGGTTAGGTGGTTTGGGGGGGAATAGTTGGTCAACTTTTCTTTTTGTGCATCTTTTTGCATTTTGTTTTTCCTCTCCAAAAACTCTTTCTTTTGGCCAAATGTAGCTTATGCTTTTGTGCAAATTTTGCTTTTGATTTTAACCGCATTTTGTTTGAACCAAATACCATTTCCTTTCTTTCATTTTATCCTTTTGAAACCGAAACAACATTTGTACTTTTGTGCACTTTTCTTTTTGGCAAACAAGGAGTTGGCCGAATCTCTTAACCCTATTTTCTCTCTTATTCTTTTTCTTCCTTTTGGCCGAATCTCTCCTCTCCAAACTCCCTTTTCTTTTCTCCATTGTTGCTAAAATCGAACTCTCTCTCTCTCTTTCATTCTCTTTGCTATTCACATATTTTCTTCTCTCATAACCAAATTGCCGAAACTCCCTACTTCCTTTTAGTATCATTTTGGCCGAATATTCAAGGGTAGACTCTCCTTGGTTTTCTTCTATCGATTTTGGATAAAAAGGGGTAAGTGTTCATGGACGTTTTCCTTTCTTTTCTTTCTCGTTTCTATGATGTTTTCTTATGGACAAAGGCCGAACATTTAGGCATTGGTTTGCAAGGTTCTAATCATTCTAGGAATTGATTTCATTTAGGCTTCTCGGGACGTTGGAAGCAATCAATCTAAGCCTCGTTTCTTTTTCAATCGATTTGGGTAAGTTTAGGTAAGACTTGGTATTTCGAAGTGATAACTCATTGGATTTAGTGATATGGCCGAATGGCCTTTGTTTATAATTTAAGTGTTGGCCGATTGTAGGACAAGGTGATCTAGTGCGATAGATCGGATCTCCGGAAGTTAGATTTTTGCTTTGGTGAAAGGTGTGTATCTTACACACTTTATAACTTGGATTATATATGTATTCATGTGTGTTTTATAACTAATCATATTATGAAAGTGGGAAAAACGATGAGTTTTGGATATGATACCTTGATGGTATGAATGAGGATTCGGGTAAGTCCATTTCGATATGTTGTTAATACATGTGGATTGAAATCATGATCTATGATTTATGGTATTATTATATGGTTCATATTAAAGTGTATTAACATGATTTGGTTATCTATTGCATTGGTATGGGCAATATGAGAGGAGGGGGAAGATTAATATCGTGTCGACGGACACCAGAGATTTGGTATCTCCAGTGGTTTGGTATCACATTCGTGTCTTCGGACACTAGAGGTTTGGCACGTCATAGCGTCTCGTCCCTGTGGTTAACACCACCGTGGGTTGGCCCCACTTTTGAGATATGGGATCGACGCCAGTGATTTGGTATCACACGTGGGTTGGCCCCACAACTTGATGATTTGTGACTTCGGTCACCAGTGGTTTGGCACCACCAGTGGTTTGGCACCACCAGTGATTTGGTATCACATTCGTGTCTTCGGACACCAGAGGTTTGGCACCTCATAGCGACTTGTCCCTGTGGTTAACACCACCGTGGGTTGGCCCCACTTTTGAGATATGGGATCGTCTGCCAGTGATTTGGTATCACACGTGGGTTGGCCCCACAGATGGATTATTCGTGACTTCGGTCACCAGTGATTTGGTATCACAATTGTGTCTTTGGACACCAGTGGTTTGGCACCACCAGTGGTTTGGTACCACACGGGGTAGAAAAGGAGTTATGGATGGTTAGGATGGGTGCATTATACATATATGTTGCTTTATTATAATTTGTGTAAGTATGTGGTAATTACCCGGGAGAGGGAATATGCACTGAGTCTTGGTGACTCACCTTCTCCCTTATCATTTCAGGTTATTCGTGAGATTGCGGATAAGGAGCCGGATGAACTCGAGGAGGCCATGCAATAAAAGTTGGTTTTATATGAACTTCCATTTAGGTATTTTATTTTAATTTGGTTTTCATATTTTATGGATTTGTAATAAGGCCTGTTTAATTATGTTTTGGATTATTTATATGTTTTGGATTTGTTTTAAATTGGGCTTACAAATTACATGTTTGATAATAATTTGAGCATAAAGTTTTCTAAACTACAAAATGCGATGGTTTTTAAAATGTTACCATTGGGTAACATAAAACATTTGATAGTTTTAACAACTTAAGTGTTTTCGATAATTTAAAAGATTTTCAAAAATTAAGTTTCTACAATCAAATGCAAATGGTTTTCAAAGTAATAATTCGAGTTTTCTTAAAATGATATAAATGTTTTCTAACTTAGGATTTATTTACTTATTTTAAAGTTTTATGTAATTTCAAAGTAAATTTCAGTTTTAACTTATTTTCTACAAATAAAGAATTTCAAAGAGTTTTTCACAAAATTTAATTGTTAATTCGATTCTTTCAAAAATATTTTACTTGGCGACATACCAAATTCAGTTGTGGCATATTGACCGGGTTTGGGGTGTTACAAATTGGTATCAGAGCTAAGTTCAAAAGCTCGGCTGTGGGCCCGAGGCCCAAAATGTTTTAAAGTATGGTTTTAAAATGTCATTATTGAAAATTTAATGTTTGGAAAGGCATTGCCCCGAGTCTCCGGCATCAATCCGCCCTGGTAAGTACATCAAAACTGTTGATTTTGATGATTTGATATGATGATGTTGGCATGACTGTGTAGTAGTAGGAACTACTTTAGAGACCCAAGACTATAGGTTTGGTGTGCTCGCGAAACAACTTCTTATTAAAACTATTCATAAAACTGTGTTTTAAAGATAGTGGAATAATGACTAATGCATAAAACTTTTAAATTAGATAAGTCGAGACATTAGACATGAGCACTCGAGATCGTGGTCGTCATGGACGTGGCAAAGGCCGAGGTGTTAGGGCTAGATCTTCGGCACCGAGGCATATTTCCGAAAAGAGGCGTTAGCATCGCTAGTGGTTGAGACGGGGTCTCATGATCGAGTTGGGATTGATGAGCTGACTCAGATAGTTAAGGAAGTATTGGAGGAGGTTAGGAGTATGCTTGAGATGCGGGACTAAGGAGCATAAGGCTCGGGATTGTTTCTTCACTCTCAAGTCATGTATGTTTTGGTTGGAAGTGATGATTGAATGTAGGAAAATTTTTGGTATAAGTGGTAGATAACGGTTTGCTATTGTGGATTAGATGTTTGGTTGTGTGAAAAAGGATTCAAGATTATGTTAAAAAGTACATTGTGGTTTTTAAGGGCAGAGTGCGCAGCGAAAGCATAGTGGTGTGATTTGAGCAGTGTGTTGGAAATTTCGAGGACGAAATTTTTTTTTAGGAGGGTAGAATTGTAACATCTCGAAATTGGGCCTAGTAGGATTGGGCTTGGGCTTAGGAGTGTTTAAAATCTTCAGGATTAAGAGAATGGTGTTTTTGCAAATTGGATTTATTAGTTAAGTGGATTTGGAAGGTTACGAGGTTTTTATGAATTCTCGGGTTTAATTGGGTTTTAGGAAAAATTAGAGTATTATTTTTATTATTTGTGTTGGCTCGGGTATGAATTTTTGTGTGTTTAACATAGTCTTGTGAAGGCTTGATTTTATTTATTAGGAAGCTAGAATAAATTTTAGTTTGGCTTATTTAATGAAGTGGATTAAGTGAGCTTAGCACTTAAGTTAATTTAAGTGTTCATTTAAAGCATAAGAGGAGTAAGTGGCAAGTTGGTTAAGGAGTTTGGAAGGTGGCTTGAGGTTAGAGGTTCGAGTAGCATGTTTAGCATTTTGAAGGTTTATTTTTGAATCCTTGCATTAATGGACGGTCAAACTTATGTTTATGATAGGTTGGACTTTCATCTTTTGGTAAGTTGAATATATGTTTAAGGAAAGCTTGATATTGGGGATAAGATTCTTAAGGTTAAGGAAGGTTGGGGAGACATAAGGCTAGACTTTAGGATGATGTTTTGGAAAGTATTCTTAGGCCTTTAGTGATTGTATGTGGACGGCATGGGTGTCTAGGAGGGTGGCCGAATGTGGTTAGGTGGTTTGGGGGGGAATAGTTGGTCAACTTTTCTTTTTGTGCATCTTTTTGCATTTTGTTTTTCCTCTCCAAAAACTCTTTCTTTTGGCCAAATGTAGCTTATGCTTTTGTGCAAATTTTGCTTTTGATTTTAACCTCATTTTGTTTGAACCAAATACCATTTCCTTTCTTTCATTTTATCCTTTTGAAACTGAAACAACATTTGTACTTTTGTGCACTTTTCTTTTTGGCAAACAAGGAGTTGGCGGAATCTCTTAACCCCATTTTCTCTCTTATTCTTTTTCTTCCTTTTGGCCGAATCTCTCCTCTCCAAACTCCCTTTTCCTTTCTCCGTTGTTGCTAAAATCGAACTCTCTCTCTCTCTTTCATTCTCTTTTCTATTCACATATTTTCTTCTCTCATAACCAAATTGCCGAAACTCCCTACTTCCTTTTAGTATCATTTTGGCCGAATATTCAAGGGTAGACTCTCCTTGGTTTTCTTCTATCGATTTTGGATAAAAAGGGGTAAGTGTTCATGGACGTTTTCCTTTCTTTTCTTTCTCGTTTCTATGATGTTTTCTTATGGACAAAGGCCGAACATTTAGGCATTGGTTTGCAAGGTTCTAATCATTCTAGGAATTGATTTCATTTAGGCTTCTCGGGACGTTGGAAGCAATCAATCTAAGCCTCGTTTCTTTGTCAATCGATTTGGGTAAGTTTAGGTAAGACTTGGTATTTCGAAGTGATAACTCATTGGATTTAGTGATATGGCCGAATGGCCTTTGTTTATAATTTAAGTGTTGGCCGATTGTAGGACAAGGTGATCTAGTGCGATAGATCGGATCTCCGGAAGTTAGATTTTTGCTTTGGTGAAAGGTGTGTATCTTACACACTTTATAACTTGGATTATATATGTATTCATGTGTGTTTTATAACTAATCATATTATAAAAGTGGGAAAAACGATGAGTTTTGGATATGATACCTTGATGGTATGAATGAGGATTCGGGTAAGTCCGTTTCGATATGTTGTTAATACATGTGGATTGAAATCATGATCTATGATTTATGGTATAATTATATGATTCATATTAAAGTGTATTAACATGATTTGGTTATCTATTGCATTGGTATGGGCAATATGAGAGGAGGGGGAAGATTAATATCGTGTCGACGGACACCAGAGATTTGGTATCTCCAGTGATTTGGTATCACATTCGTGTCTTCGGACACCAGAGGTTTGGCACCTCATAGCGTCTCGTCCCTGTGGTTAACACCACCGTGGGTTGGCCCCACTTTTGAGATATGGGATCGACGCCAGTGATTTGGTATCACACGTGGGTTGGCCCCACAACTTGATGATTTGTGACTTCGGTCACCAGTGGTTTGGCACCACCAGTGGTTTGGCACCACCAGTGATTTGGTATCACATTCGTGTCTTCGGACACCAGAGGTTTGGCACCTCATAGCGACTTGTCCCTGTGGTTAACACCACCGTGGGTTGGCCCCACTTTTGAGATATGGGATCGTCTGCCAGTGATTTGGTATCACACGTGGGTTGGCCCCACAGATGGATTATTCGTGACTTCGGTCACCAGTGATTTGGTATCACAATTGTGTCTTTGGACACCAGTGGTTTGGCACCACCAGTGGTTTGGTACCACACGGGGTAGAAAGGGAGTTATGGATGGTTAGGATGGGTGCATTATACATATATGTTGCTTTATTATAATTTGTGTAAGTATGTGGTAATTACCCAGGAGAGGGAATATGCACTGAGTCTTGGTGACTCACCTTCTCCCTTGTCATTTCAAGTTATTCGTGAGATTGCGGATAAGGAGCCGGATGAACTCGAGGAGGCCATGCAATAAAAGTTGGTTTTATATGAACTTCCATTTGGGTATTTTATTTTAATTTGGTTTTCATATTTTATGGATTTGTAATAAGGCCTGTTTAATTATGTTTTGGATTATTTATATGTTTTGGATTTGTTTTGAATTGGGCTTACAAATTACATGTTTGATAATAATTTGAGCATAAAGTTTTCTAAACTACAAAATGCGATGGTTTTTAAAACGTTACCATCGGGTAACATAAAACATTTGATAGTTTTAACAACTTAAGTGTTTTCGATAATTTAAAAGATTTTCAAAAATTAAGTTTTTACAATCAAATGCAAATGGTTTTCAAAGTAATAATTCGAGTTTTCTTAAAATGATATAAATGTTTTCTAACTTATGATTTATTTACTTATTTAAAGTTTTATGTAATTTCAAAGTAAATTTCAGTTTTAACTTATTTTCTACAAATAAAGAATTTCAAAGAGTTTTTCACAAAATTTAATTGTTAATTCGATTCTTTCAAAAATATTTTCCTTAGTGACATACCAAATTCGGTTGTGGCGTATTGACCGGGTTTGGGGTGTTACACTGTGTGATTCATTTCTCTGTTTTACAGTGTCAGCGAAGTTAGCTCGGGTCTGGGGATCGTCAGCATCTCTATCACACTTTCGGCTAACTATTTTGGTACTTTTGAAGGATGTGTATATTTTAAATATGGCATCTATAGGCTAGGTAATATGGCATGTTTTGTAGTGAATGATCCTTATCATGTGATAAGGCTTGAGGATTGAATAATGTTGGTATGAATGTGTAAGGTTATATGAAAGATGAATATGGTATGTTTTATGCTTTAATGGCTGATGAAAGTTGTGGTTTGAATGTGAAATATGGTAATGGTATATATGATGATTAACCTACATGATTGGGATGTGAAATTGGTTGAGTTGCATGGGCATATTTGGGTAGAAATGATGTTTGGTTAGTAAATGGTTAAGATGATGATTAAATGGTGCATATATTGGTATGATTGAATGCCATTTGTGGTATAAGTGCTTGTGAAATGAGTCTTGTAGGTTAACTCAAGTGTGGATGGCAAGTTTGGCCTTGAAAATGGCCTATAATTGCCCACACGGTTGAGCACACGGGCGTGTGGCTCGACCGTGTTCTTCAAGGTTGAAATTCGGTTCAAGTCAGACTCGACTAAGGGCAAGACACACGGGCATGTCTCAGGCCGTGTGGACAAGTCAGTATGTATGCCCTGTTTTGACACGGCTTGGACGCACGGGCGTGTGACCTCTGCAGATTTGAAAAATGTCTAAATTTTTGTAAATTTTCATATGTGTTCGATTTAGTCCTGACCTCTTTCTAACACGTGTTTAAGGTCTTGTAGACCTTAATAAGGGTCTAAATGTTTATATTTGAATATGTTTGATTGATGATTGACTTTGTGTTGCGAAATGGATGTGAAATGTTCCGATTGTTCGGTAATGCCTCTTAACCCTATTCTGACGACGGTTTCGGGTTAGGGGTGTTACATTCTCAATTTGCAGTAAGGGCATCTTTCTCTTTCATAATTTTTCTAAGCTTCAAGTTGACCATTTTAAGATTTGCAACTTGTATCCCCAATGACTTGTTCACATTGTACATCGTGTCCTATTTTTCAAACATGGTTGTGTAGGTTTTATGTAACTCTTTATTAGGTGCATTGTCATCCCTGTCACTACCCTTTTCTGATTCTTTTTTTGGGAATGATACATCATTGGAAGTAAAACTCTTTGACTTTGAAGTAAAAGTAAAATAGTTGCTTATATGTTCTTCATTTTCAGCTTCTTCACTCTCTATATCATCATTACTAGGTGACATTGAAAAGCATTTTTCTTCTTTTTAAAGGTGTTAGCAAACTCTACTTGGATTTATCACACCTGGTTTCCATTAAAGTCTGAAATTTAGGAGTAATTGGGAGTAAATTGAAAGAAATTGTGGGTTTAGTGCATTTTACCGAAAAATCTAGAGATTTTAGTGGATGAATGGTAAATAAGTTTGTCTTAATTATGGTTTAGTTAAGTTGGAACCTACTGGTTTCTTAGCGGGAAATAGAATGATTAGCGATGGACGGTTTATTTGGGGCTGTGGCGATCATGCACAAAAGGGATATATATGTGTGAGATGGGTTACTCTGTAGGCATAATTCTTCTTATTTCTGTAACACCCCTTACCCGAGACCTTTACCGGAGTCGAGTATGTGGCATTACCGGACTCGACTACTAATTCGGGGCATAAAATTTAAAACTGTTTCATTCAAACTCCAAACATTAATCATACATATACACAATAGTATAGCCATTTTCGCATGGCTTATATCCATTACAAAATATCATCCAAATATTAAACTAGCCTATACATGCCTTAAGTCCAACCCAACTTAAGAATACCAGAACGAATCGATAGTGTGGATGACTTCGTTGACGATCCCCTGTGCTCGTAGCTTAACCCAAAACCTATGACAACAGAACAATGAATACACGGAGTAAGCTACTTTAGCTTAGTAAGTCTTAAGCAATCATAATATACCAATTGGTCATCTTAGCATTTTAAAAATAATTAAGTAATAACATCGAATAAAACAACTTAACTCGAAAACCTTTCAAGACCGGATGCTTACACCTCACTCAATATAACACATATTATTTCCTTACCATTATTTTACCACTTACCATCCAACGTCAATTTCAAAATATGAAACATCCTTTCATTATAAAATATTCGTGATACTCAGCTTGAAACTCAATAATTTCACATAAATATTCGAACAATTGAAAGGTTGTGTAAATCCGAATTACCTCTTTAATTACATAACACATGTTCAATTAAACTCTCATATATCCAAGTATCAAATATCAATATTTCGAAGCTTAGTGTTTAGGTGATCTACTAATGTCGAATGAAATGCTCATTTAGCTTAACTATCATCACTATTTTACCTTTAGACTTCCATTTATAATCTCCTCATATAGTTCCCATGTAAATTAAATAATCTTTTCCAACTGCTCATATTTTTATACACATAATTCCATAAGATCACATATTAATGGATATACAATAAGTGTATACTTTACATTTAGTAACTTCACATAAAAGGAATATATATTCACTTATATTTGTATGTATACCCATTTGGCATTTCATGCATTCGTATACATGGCATCAAAGAAATCCCAATATATCACGTAATCGTAAGCATAAAGCCAAACATTCAGGGTCAATTTGTATCATTCATATCAAAATACTTACACGAATACCTTTGACCACATTATGCTTTCATATAGCCAATTTTCTCGTGACTTAGTTTATAACAATTTGCATCTACCCATTTGTATATCACATTTCATTCATCAATTCATTTACTATTTATCATCACATGTATATATGTATAATACATGAATATGAATAACACATACCTTGCAGCAGAATTTAACCCATTTCATTTTCAAATACTTAGGCTCACTTAATTCGTTTCATGACTTTACTAGTACATCATCTAAGCTCGAGATTTCAACTCACTGTTATAAAACCTGCTAGATATTTTCCCGAATCTCATATACTGACACTAGACTTGCTAGACTCAAGGTCCATAGTTCAAACACCGGCATTTAGCCTGCTAGGCAATAAGCCCGATATAATTCACCGGCACGAGGCCTGCTAGACCCGAGGTCTGATAATCATTCACCGGCAATAAGCCTGCTAGGCATAAAGCCCGATATAATTCCCCGGCACGAGGCCTGCTAGACCCGAGGTCTGATAATCATTCACCGGCAATAAGCCTGCTAGGCATAAAGCCCGATATAATTCACATAACCGTATATATATATATATATATATATATATATACATTCACTATCCATATATTTTGTATGCCTCAATAAAACATCTATTAATCGTAGTTCATGTTCCCATCTTACCCCACCATATTCGGCAACTATCAATACATATACAACTATAAATATAAATTAAAGTTAACTCTCGTTCATTTTGATTTCCATCACATTCGGCCACACCCGTATATATATATATATATATATATATATATATATATATATACTAAATTAATTATTCAATACCATCAACTATTTCCGAGATCCATATTTAACTACTACTACTCAATCCATAATTATTTATTCAGCCCTATACTACCGAAATTCATACATAAATTAACCACACATTCGGCTATTATGAACGCTTAGTCCCAATCCACATCACATTCAGAAATTAAGTAAAAACCGGGTTTCAATATGCTTGTTTCATCTAATCGAAAGTATCCATATTTACATGCATATAATAAACCCCATTCGGCTAGTCTATTTTAATATTCCCATGTATCACTCGGCAACACTATTATACATAATATATACATGTACATAATATATATATATGTATATAGATAAATCCTCATTTTCAGTTTCCAGCATCAATCACCTTCCATTTTCACATATAACTATACCTTGATACATATACAAATATTTAATCCACGCAATTTATTCAAGCTCACATATATAAATATGCATTTTAAATCTCATTTCGATATAATAATATATTTCCCATATCACATTCGGCTTTACACAATTAAGTCTATTATTTCACTTTAACATATACAATTAAATATTGAATAAAATTTGTATCAATTCAATTGCTTACTACTTACCTCGATAGTTGTCGAATTAAGCTTCCCGGCTACTCGTTAATTTCCTTGATCCAAAACCTTTTCCTTTTTGTACTTGATCTAAATAATTTAAATACTTTTCTACTCGATTTAGCCATAAACGAATAAGGGACAATTATAAATTCGACCTTGATATTTCACATGTTACCCAATTAGAAACAAAGTTTATAATTATTCAAAATCATGCCAATTTATTCACTAATTAGTTAAGGCCGATTATTTTGCCTAGTTCATTTAAGTTCCATATGAGACTCAATTTAATCCAAACTTAAGATTTCTCCCAAATTTTACACATAATAGCACATTCCTTCCTCATAGCCGAACCTACCTATAACCATATAAATTCATACTAATTATTTAACAAGTTTAATACCATTATTCTTCATCTCATTTAAAAAAATATTAAGTCTCAAAACCAAATTACAAATATTTACAAGCATACTTAAGTCAGATATTGACCAAACATTCAATCTCACTTTTCAACTTAATTCGTGGCTAATCCACCAATTAAACACATATGCTTGTCTCATTATAAAATCATAACTATCACATATAAACTCATACTACATATACTTTATGCTTTAATCTCCCATGACTATATATATATATACTCGGCTTAAACATTATCAAGTCACCAACAATTTCCTTTGGATATATCATATCTCAATTTAATATATCTTGTATCTCAAAGTATCACTATTTTAAAAATACACATTTCATACAATTAATTAAATCATCAAGAAACCACTTATAATTTGTACTTATACAATTTCCATTACATTCGGCAATGGGAAAATTAATACACTTGCCACCAAATTTTCTTAGGCATATTATAGTATACAAATTCAATCAACCTAATTGTTAAAAAAATACCAAACATATAAAATTTGAGCTTAACCCTTAGGAACCGAATTTTTCTTAGCTTCCTACAAGTCCATACTATTCTCTTATTTAGCATTCTACACCCTCCCTTTTGAGTTTTCACAATTTAAGTCCTCTTACTCTTTTCATTCAAAATTTCTATCCAATAAAATAACTTCATACACATGCACGCCATTTCACCATCAAGCTCAACAAAGTAAGATTTTCCATCCATGGTCGATTTTCTATTATGCTTTATACACTAAAATTCTCACATGGGCTGGATAGTATGTAGGATAACTAACTCAAAATGTATAGATTGCTAGAAATCAAACTCAATTACTAACCTCAAAGAAGCATGCAATGACCGAAATGAAGAGCCAAATTTCCCCATCTTTCCCTTAAATTCGGCAGGATGAAGAACACAAGAAGAAGAAAAATTTTTTTCTTTTTTTTTTTTTTAATCACATACTAAAATATTATTACCCACTTACTAAAATAACTAATACAAAAACATTAATCAAACACCATGCCGTCCACCTACTAGTTTTTAGGGCAATTTGACATGCAAAACCATTTATTCAAGAAACAATTCAATTAAGCCCTTCAACTAAATAAATACTATTTTAACTATTTAATCCTTTCACTTAAATTAGTCACCCAAACACACAAATTAATAAATAATATTTTTATCACATACTTATTCACATAACATAGCATCAATTTAATAATAAAATACATATATATATATTTTAATTCGGATTCGTGGTCCCGAAACCACCGTTCCGATTAGGGTCATAATTGGGCTGTTACAACTCCTCCCCCCTAAAGGAATTTTCGTCCTCGAAAATCTTACCCATTAATAAGTGTGGGTAACGTTCTTTCATTGAATCCTCGGTTTCCCAAATCGCTTCTTCTTCCGTGCTTGTGCTATTATACTTTAACCAACATTATTTCTTCTTTCGCAACTCTTTCACTTGATGAGCTAAGATGTGAATTGGTTCTTCTTCATAAGTCAATCGAGTTGTATCTCGATTTCTAATAGACTAATCACGTGAGAAGGGTCGGATCTGTATCTTCTAAGCATCGACACGTGATAAACATTATGGATCTTATCTAACTTAGATGGTAACCTCGATCTGTACGCCATCGGCCTGGTATGTTCAATAACCTCATATGGCCCAATAAACCTCGGACTCAATTTCCCTTGCTACAAAATCTAAGTATTTTTTTTTTTTAAAGCGGTACTTTCAAGAACACTAGATCACCCACTTAAAACTCTATATCCTTCCGTTTAAAATCCGCGTACGATTTCTGACGATCTGACGCGGTTTTCAGACTTTCTCGAATTATTTTAACTTCTGCTCTATTTCTTTGATCAAATCAACTCCGTGCAATCGTACAGTTTGTGATATGTACAACTCAGCTAGTTTATCAAGTGAGAAATCCGTATGCTGGAATAAATGAGCCGATTTCGTCAATCTATCTACGTAACCCAAATTGAGTCTTTCTTACTCGGCGTCAAAGGTAAATTCGATACAAAATCCATAGTGACTTGTTCTCACATCCACCCAGGTATCATAATCAGTTGAAATAGCTCCGACGACACCTGATGCTCAGCTTTCACTTGTTGACATATTAAACATTTTGACACATATTCTGAGATGTCTCATTTCATGCCATACCACTAGTAATACTGTTTCAGGTCGTTATACATTTTCGTGCTACCCGGATGAATTGACAATCTACTACTATGGGCTTCATTACAAATCCTTCTACTTAATTCAGGATTCTTTGGTACACAGATTCGATTCTTGCATCGTAAGCATCCTTCAGCATTTATCTGAAATTCTGAATCCGCACACAAGCCACAATTACTTTTCTTTGTTTTTAGATCATCATCAAATTCTTGGGCCTCCTGAATCTGTTGTTCAAATAATGGTCTTACCCTCAACTCAGCAATGATCGCACCATCCTTAGCCCATGAGTATATCGGCTCAATCTTACAATTTTCCGTTCATACTCAGTCACGGTCATATGACCCTATTTTAATTCTAAAGATTCTTTACATTTTTTTTTGTTGAATCTTTGACTGATATATTTCTTACGGAACTCAGTCTGGAAGAATTCCCAGGTCACTTTCTCCTTCGGAACCACCGATACTAGTGTATTCCATCAGTAATATGTGGTGTCCTGTAACAATGATATAGCACATTTTTAGCATTCATCCGGAGTACATAATAACTCGTCAAACACACGGATAGGATTAACAAGCCACGGCTCAGCTCGTCTGCATCATCATCATCATTAGCTTTAAACTCTTCGGCCCCCATGTTTCCCCTTTTTTTTTTTCAGGAGGTCTACTAAATCTCATCGGTTCTTCATCTGAGGTACCATGGGTATCGGAGGTAGATTAGTTGGGGGTGGAGGTTGTTGCACAGCCAGATTATTCCGGATATATTGGGTAACCCATTCGTTCATCATCTGATAGAAGGCTTGCTTAGCCTCCCTCTCATGGTTACTCTAGATAGGTTGAGATTCTACTGGCGCTGTCCCAGGCGTGGGATTAAGCGCTACGCTCTCGACACCATCTGTTACAACTTTATCGGGATTCATTTATTATGTAAAAACACAATTCAGACGTCAGAAGTCATCACACTATCGCATTATAATATAAGGCATGTATAGCTAGACTCACACGCGCTACTGTAGTCCTAGAATCGACTAAACCGTAGCTCTGATACCAATAAAATGTAACCCCTTACCCGAGACCTTTACCGGAGTCGAGTATGTGGCATTACCGGACTCGACTACTAATTCGGGGCATAAAATTTAAAACTGTTTCATTCAAACTCCAAACATTAATCATACATATACACAATAGTATAGCCATTTTCGCATGGCTTATATCCATTACAAAATATCATCCAAATATTAAACTAGCCTATACATGCCTTAAGTCCAACCCAACTTAAGAATACCAGAACGAATCGATAGTGTGGATGACTTCGTTGACGATCCCCTGTGCTCGTAGCTTAACCCAAAACCTATGACAACAGAACAATGAATACACGGAGTAAGCTACTTTAGCTTAGTAAGTCTTAAGCAATCATAATATACCAATTGGTCATCTTAGCATTTTAAAAATAATTAAGTAATAACATCGAATAAAACAACTTAACTCGAAAACCTTTCAAGACCGGATGCTTACACCTCACTCAATATAACACATATTATTTCCTTACCATTATTTTACCACTTACCATCCAACGTCAATTTCAAAATATGAAACATCCTTCATTATAAAATATTCGTGATACTCAGCTTGAAACTCAATAATTTCACATAAATATTCGAACAATTGAAAGGTTGTGTAAATCCGAATTACCTCTTTAATTACATAACACATGTTCAATTAAACTCTCATATATCCAAGTATCAAATATCAATATTTCGAAGCTTAGTGTTTAGGTGATCTACTAATGTCGAATGAAATGCTCATTTAGCTTAACTATCATCACTATTTTACCTTTAGACTTCCTTATAATCTCCTCATATAGTTCCCATGTAAATTAAATAATCTTTTCCAACTGCTCATATTTTTATACACATAATTCCATAAGATCACATATTAATGGATATACAATAAGTGTATACTTTACATTTAGTAACTTCACATAAAAGGAATATATATTCACTTATATTTGTATGTATACCCATTTGGCATTTCATGCATTCGTATACTGGCATCAAAGAAATCCCAATATATCACGTAATCGTAAGCATAAAGCCAAACATTCAGGGTCAATTTGTATCATTCATATCAAATACTTACACGAATACCTTTGACCACATTATGCTTCATATAGCCAATTTTCTCGTGACTTAGTTTATAACAATTTGCATCTACCCATTTGTATATCACATTTCATTCATCAATTCATTTACTATTTATCATCACATGTATATATGTATAATACATGAATATGAATAACACATACCTTGCAGCAGAATTTAACCCATTTCATTTTCAAATACTTAGGCTCACTTAATTCGTTTCGTGACTTTACTAGTACATCATCTAAGCTCGAGATTTCAACTCACTGTTATAAAAACCTGCTAGTATTTCCCGAATCTCATATACTGACACTAGACTTGCTAGACTCAAGGTCCATAGTTCAAACACCGGCATTTAGCCTGCTAGGCAATAAGCCCGATATAATTCACCGGCACGAGGCCTGCTAGACCGAGGTCTGATAATCATTCACCGGCAATAAGCCTGCTAGGCATAAAGCCCGATATAATTCCCGGCACGAGGCCTGCTAGACCCGAGGTCTGATAATCATTCACCGGCAATAAGCCTGCTAGGCATAAAGCCCGATATAATTCACATAACCGTATATATATATATATATATATATATTATATTATATCACTATCCATATATTTTGTATGCCTCAATAAAACATCTATTAATCGTAGTTCATGTTCCCATCTTACCCCACCATATTCGGCAACTATCAATACATATACAACTATAAATATAAATTAAAGTTAACTCTCGTTCATTTTGATTTCCATCACATTCGGCCACCCCCGTATATATATATATATATATATATATATACTAAATTAATTATTCAATACCATCAACTATTTCCGAGATCCATATTTAACTACTACTATCAATCCATAATTATTTATTCAGCCCTATACTACCGAAATTCATACATAAATTAACCACACATTCGGCTATTATGAACGCTTAGTCCCAATCCACATCACATTCAGAAATTAAGTAAAAACCGGGTTTCAATATGCTTGTTTCATCTAATCGAAAGATATCCATATTTACATGCATATAATAAACCCCATTCGGCTAGTCTATTTTATTCCCATGTATCACTCGGCAACACTATTATACATAATATATACATGTACATAACTATATATATATGTATATAGATAAATCCTCATTTTCAGTTTCCAGCATCAATCACCTTCCATTTTCACATATAACTATACCTTGATACATATACAAATATTAATCCACGCAATTTATTCAAGCTCACATATAAATATGCATTTTAAATCTCATTTCGAATATAATAATATATTTCCCATATCACATTCGGCTTTACACAATTAAGTCTATTATTTCACTTTAACATATACAATTAAATATTGAATAAAATTTGTATCAATTCAATTGCTTACTACTTACCTCGTAGTTGTCGAATTAAGCTTCCCGGCTACTCGTTAATTTCCTGATCCAAAACCTTTTCCTTTTTGTACTTGATCTAAATCATTTAAATACTTTTCTACTCGATTTAGCCATAAACGAATAAGGGACAATTATAAATTCGACCTTGATATTTCACATGTTACCCAATTAGAAACAAAGTTTATAATTATTCAAAATCATGCCAATTTATTCACTAATTAGTTAAGGCCGATTATTTTTACATTCGGCTATTATGAACGCTTAGTCCCAATCCACATCACATTCAGAAATTAAGTAAAAACCGGGTTTCAATATGCTTGTTTCATCTAATCGAGAGATATCCATATTACATGCATATAATAAACTCCATTCGGCTAGTCTATTTAATATTCCCATGTCACTCGGCAACACTATTATATACATAATATACATGTACATAATTATATATGTATATAGATAAATCCTCATTTTCAGTTTCCAGCATCAATCACCTTCCATTTTCACATATAACTATACCTTGATACATATACAATATTTTAATCCACGCAATTTATTCAAGCTCACATATATAAATATGCATTTTAATCTCATTTCAAATATAATAAATATTTCCCATATCACATTCGGCTTTACACAATTAAGTCTATTATTTCACTTTAACATATACAATTAAATATTGAATAAAATTTGTATCAATTCAATTGCTTACTACTTACCTCGATAGTTGTCGAATTAAGCTTCCCGCTACTCGTTAATTTCCTTGATCCAAAACCTTTCCCTTTTTGTACTTGATCTAAATAATTTAAATTTGAGCTCATTCAATACTTTCTACTCGATTTAGCCATAAACGAATAAGGGACAATTATAAATTCGACCTTGATATTTCACATGTTACCCAATTATAAACAAAGTTTATAATTATTCAAATCATGCCAATTATTCACTAATTAGTTAAGGCTGATTATTTTCCCTAGTTCATTTAAGTTCCATATGAGACTCAATTTAATCCAAACTTAGATTTCTCCCAAATTTTACTCTAATAGCACATTCCTTCCTCATAGCCGAACCTACCTAATAACCATATAAATTCATACTAATTATTTAACAAGTTTAATACCATTATTCTTCATCTCATTTAAAAAAAATATGAGTCTCAAAC
>CM016626.1:138029695-138133938 GCA_005393395.2 Gossypium australe | reverse complement strand
AACACTAGAAATGTGAGTGGAAGTCAGAGAGGGACTACAGCAGCTGTGAGATACGAGGCGAGACACCTGCCCGAGCTTGCTATAAGCGACGAGAAGAAGCATCATCTCTAGATGACATTACTAGTACTTTTCTCTATTTGATACTGATGTGATTGCATTGATATATCCAGGTTCTACTCATTCCTATGTGTGTGTGAATCTAGTATCTAGTAAACTCTGCCTCTTGAGTCTACTGAATTCGTGATTAGTATCGAACCTTTTAGGTAAGTGTGTCTTGGTTGATAAAGTGTGCAAGAACTGCCCGTTGATGTTTCGAGATATTTGCTTTCCAGCTATTTGATGTTGCTACCTTTTAATGAATTTGATATAATCCTGGGTATGGATTGGCTCACTTTGCATACTGCTATTGTGAATTGTAAAAGAAAGAGTATTGATTTGAGAAGTCAGAATGGTGAGATAGTTCGAATTGAATCCAATGATTTGAATGGGTTACCAACTGTTGTATCTGCGATGAAAGCTTTGAATTATGTGAGAAAGGGTTGCGAAGCTTATCTGGCATATGTGATTGACTCGAAAGTAATAGAAAAGAAAGTTGAATTTGTGCTGTGGTTTGTGAATTCCCTAGTGTGTTTCCTAAAAAAACTACCGGGATTACCTCCGACGCGAGAAGTTGAATTTTTTTTGATTAGTGTCGGGGACTACTCCTATTTCAATAGCTCTGTATAGAATGGCACCAACGGAATTGAAAGAGTTAAAGTCTCAGTTGCAAGAGTTGACCGATAGAGGATTTGCACGACCGAGTTTCTCGCATTGGGGTGCTCCGGTGTTGTTCGTGAAAAAGAAAGACGACACTATGAGGATGTGTATTGATTACCGACAGTTGAACAAAGTGACGATAAGGAATAAGTATCCCCTGCCACGTATTGATGATTTGTTCGATCAGCTGAAAGGAGCTACAGTGTTTTCTAAGATAGATTTGAGATCGAGCTACTACCAGTTACGAGTCAAGAGTCAGATGTACCGAAGACTACTTTCATAACTAGGTACGGACATTATGAATTCTAGTTATGCCTTTCGGACTAACGAATGCTCCTGCAGTGTTTATCGATTTGATGAATCGAATATTCAGACTGTATTTGGATCGTTTTGTTGTGGTGTTCATTGATGATATTCTAATTTATTCCTGTGATGAGACGCAACATGCTGAGCATTTGAGAATTGTATTTCAGACTCTGCTTGAGAAGCAATTGTATGCAAAGTTTAGCAAATGTGAGTTTTGGTTGCGTGAGGTTGGATTTCTAGGGCATATTGTATTAGCTGTGGGAATACGAGTTGATCCGAGTAAGATCTCAGCTATTTTAGAATGGAAGCCTCCTAGAAATGTGTCTGAAGTCCGTAGTTTTTTGGGATTAGCGGGATATTATAGGCGCTTTGTGAAAGGCTTCTCGATGATTGCGACTCCGTTGACAAAGTTGCTACAGAAAGATGTTAAATTTGAATGGTCAGAAAAGTGCCATCAGAGTTTTGAGCAGTTGAAAGCATTGTTGATGGAAGCACCAATGTTAGTTTAACCTGAATCGGGCAAAGACTTCATAGTGTATAGTGATGCATCATTAAATGGTTTGGGCTGTGTGCTGATGCAAGAAGGCAAAGTCATTGCTTATGCTTCGAGGCAGTTAAAGCCGCATGAAAAGAACTATTAGACGCACGACCTTGAATTGGCCGCGATTGTGTTTGCATTGAAGATTTGGCGTCATTACCTATTTGGTGAGAAATGTCATATTTATACCGATCACAGAGCTTGAAGTACTTGATGACTCAAAAAGAATTGAATTTGTGACAGAGAAGATGGTTAGAATTGTTGAAAGATTACGAACTTGTGATTGATTATCATCCGGGTAAAGCTAATATTGCTGTTGATGCCTTGATTCGGAAGTCTTTATGTGCTTTGCAAGCTATGAGTACTCAGATGGATCTATGTGATGATGATTCAGTTTTGGCTGAGTTGAAAGTAAGGCCAATGTTCGTACGTGAGATTTGTAATGCCCAGAAAGGTGATGTTGAAATGATGGCTAAACGAGCTCAGTGTGAATTGAATATGGTTTGGAATTTCAAAATGATATTGATGATTGTTTGAGATTCAAAATCAGATTTGTGTTTCGAAGAATTCAGAGTTGATTCAGTTGATTTTGAACGAAGCTCACAATAGTCGTTTGATTGTTCACCCTGGGAGTACAAAAATATACAATGATTTGAAACAGTTTTATTGGTGGCATGGTATGAAAAGAGACATCTCTAACTTTGTGTCGAAGTGTTTAGTTTGTCAGCAAGTTAAAGCTGAACATCAAGTTCCGTCCAGTTTGTTTACTTCCGATTATGATTCCTGAGTGGAAATGGGAGAGAATCACAATGGACTTTGTGTCAGGATTACGTTTGTCTCCGGGAAAGAAAGATGCAATCTGGGTGATAGTTGACAGATTGACGAAATTAGCTCATTTTGTTTTGGTGAGAACAGATTATTCACTTGAAAAGTTAGTTGAATTGTATATTGTTGAGATTGTAAGATTGTAAGGGGTGCCACTATCTATTGTGTCTGACAGAGATCTGAGATTTACCTTGCGATTTTGGAAGAAATTCCAAGAGGCTTTAGGCACAAAGTTGCATTTTAGTACAGCATTTCATCCGCAGACGGATGGTCAGTCCGAGAGGATTAGTCAGGTTCTCGAAGATATGTTGAGATGCTGTATACTTGAGTTTGAAAGTACGTGGGAAAAACATTTTCCGTTGATTGAGTTTGCATACAATAATAGTTTTCAATCTAGTATCAAAATGGCACTATATGAGGCTCTTTACGGTCAAAAATGCCGGACTCCATTGTATTGGATTGAGCTAAATGAGAATAAGATTCATGGGGTTGATTTAATTAAAGAGACTGAACAGAAAGTAAAGGTGATTCGTGATAGTTTGAAAGCGGCCTCAGATCTTCAGAAATCTTACGCAGACCTGAAACGAAAAGATATTGAATTTGAAGTTGGTGACAAAGTGTTTTTGAAAGTGTCTTCGTGGAAGAAAATACTTCGATTTGCCCGGAAAGGCAAGCTGAGTCCGAGGTTCATCGGACCGTATGAGATCATTGAACGAGTTGGGTCGGTTGCTTATAGATTGATGTTGCTATCCGAGTTAGAAAAGATTCATAATGTGTTTCATGTGTCGATGCTTCGACGGTACAGATCTGATCTGTCTCATGTTATTGCTCCTACTGAGGTTGAAATTCAGTCAGATTTGTCGTATAGTGAAGAACTGATTTGAATTTTGGCACGAGAGACCAAGGAATTGAGAAACAAAAGAATTTCCTTAGTGAAAGTGTTGTGGCATAAACACGGGGTAAAAGAGGTTACGTAGTAGCTTGAAGATGTTGTGAGAGAGCAATATCTGCACCTATTCACTTGTAAGATTTTTGGGGACGAAAATCCCTAAGGGGGAGAGTTGTAACAGCCCGATTTAGACCCTAATCAAAACAGTGGTTTCGATACCACAAATCTGAGGTCTGAATAATATTTTAATATTATTTTCTGTGTTTATAGTATGTTATTGAGCATGTGTGAAAATTTTATCGACTGTGTGTTGAATTATGAAAAAAGACTTAATTTTATCGACGCCATTGATGAATGTTTGAGCTTTGTGATAGTTGGTGATGAAATATGATAAATATGTGAAAGATTAACATACTTTGTCTTGGATTTTTGGTGAATTTGAGTAATTTGGGCTAAATTGATAAAAGTGTAAATTGAGTGACTAAAATGTGAAATAAATGAAATGTGTGGGCTTGTATTAGCATGGGGAGAATTCGGCTAAGCTTATGTGAAATGAAATTATGTGTATTTTGTGATTTTGTGAAATAGGGACTAAAGTGTCAAAATATGAAAATATGAGGGCTATTTTGTAAAATGCCCTAAATATGTGTGTTCTAAATTGAATGAATTGGTGATTGAATGAGTTAAATTTGAATATGTATAGACCAAGAAAGGAGAGATTCGGATCGAGATCGAGGTAAAGACAAAGTACTCGATTAATTGGCCAATTTCGATATTTCGACGTCCAAGGTAAGTTCGAATATAATACGTGTTTTTAAACTATGTTTAATTGCTATGAAATGAATAGTTACGTGAATATTGAATTTGAAATATAATGTGTGGGATCGAGATAGTTGGCGAAATAATAGAAGCTTCGGCCTTCTAGTTGGCACTGTATGTGTGATACTGAATTTCGTTCGGCTTTGTATTGAGGCACTAAGTGTGCGATATTATTCCAGTTTCGACTATGAATTGGGCACTTAGTGTGCGATTGTATTGAATAGATAGTGAACAGTGGATAAGGTGCAATATCAAGCATGGATTAGTAAGATCGTTAGTCAACTAAGTGTTGGCGAAGGTATGTTTCGAACCTATGTGGTTGATGATATTGTTCAAGGTTGAATAAATGAACATATGAGTATATGGATAAGGATGATATTGTGTTTAGTTGTGAATCTATCTATGTGATGGTTTAAATATGATTCGATGTTGTATTATTGAATATGATGTATTATATTACGAACTTACTAAGCCCTTAAGCTTACTGTGTGTAACATCTCGAAATTGGGCCTAGTAGGATTGGGCTTGGGCTTAGGAGTGTTTAAAATCTTCAGGATTAAGAGAATGGTGTTTTTGCAAATTGGATTTATTAGTTAAGTGGATTTGGAAGGTTACGAGGTTTTTATGAATTCTCGGGTTTAATTGGGTCTTAGGAAAAATTAGAGTATTATTTTTATTATTTGTGTTGGCTCGGGTATGAATTTTTGTGTGTTAGCATAGTCTTGTGAAGGCTTGATTTTATTTATTAGGAAGCTAGAATAAATTTTAGTTTGGCTTATTTAATGAAGTGGATTAAGTGAGCTTAGCACTTAAGTTAATTTAAGTGTTCATGTAAAGCATAAGAGGAGTAAGTGGCAAGTTGGTTAAGGAGTTTGGAAGGTGGCTTGAGGTTAGAGGTTCGAGTAGCATGTTTAGCATTTTGAAGGTTTATTTTTGAATCCTTGCATTAATGGACGGTCAAACTTATGTTTATGATAGGTTGGACTTTCATCTTTTGGTAAGTTGAATATATGTTTAAGGAAAGCTTGATATTGGGGATAAGATTCTTAAGGTTAAGGAAGGTTGGGGAGACATAAGGCTAGACTTTAGGATGATGTTTTGGAAAGTATTCTTAGGCCTTTAGTGATTGTATGTGGACGGCATGGGTGTCTAGGAGGGTGGCCGAATGTGGTTAGGTGGTTTGGGGGGGAATAGTTGGTCAACTTTTCTTTTTGTGCATCTTTTTGCATTTTGTTTTTCCTCTCCAAAAACTCTTTCTTTTGGCCAAATGTAGCTTATGCTTTTGTGCAAATTTTGCTTTTGATTTTAACCGCATTTTGTTTGAACCAAATACCATTTCCTTTCTTTCATTTTATCCTTTTGAAACCGAAACAACATTTGTACTTTTGTGCACTTTTCTTTTTGGCAAACAAGGAGTTGGCCGAATCTCTTAACCCTATTTTCTCTCTTATTCTTTTTCTTCCTTTTGGCCGAATCTCTCCTCTCCAAACTCCCTTTTCTTTTCTCCATTGTTGCTAAAATCGAACTCTCTCTCTCTCTTTCATTCTCTTTGCTATTCACATATTTTCTTCTCTCATAACCAAATTGCCGAAACTCCCTACTTCCTTTTAGTATCATTTTGGCCGAATATTCAAGGGTAGACTCTCCTTGGTTTTCTTCTATCGATTTTGGATAAAAAGGGGTAAGTGTTCATGGACGTTTTCCTTTCTTTTCTTTCTCGTTTCTATGATGTTTTCTTATGGACAAAGGCCGAACATTTAGGCATTGGTTTGCAAGGTTCTAATCATTCTAGGAATTGATTTCATTTAGGCTTCTCGGGACGTTGGAAGCAATCAATCTAAGCCTCGTTTCTTTTTCAATCGATTTGGGTAAGTTTAGGTAAGACTTGGTATTTCGAAGTGATAACTCATTGGATTTAGTGATATGGCCGAATGGCCTTTGTTTATAATTTAAGTGTTGGCCGATTGTAGGACAAGGTGATCTAGTGCGATAGATCGGATCTCCGGAAGTTAGATTTTTGCTTTGGTGAAAGGTGTGTATCTTACACACTTTATAACTTGGATTATATATGTATTCATGTGTGTTTTATAACTAATCATATTATGAAAGTGGGAAAAACGATGAGTTTTGGATATGATACCTTGATGGTATGAATGAGGATTCGGGTAAGTCCATTTCGATATGTTGTTAATACATGTGGATTGAAATCATGATCTATGATTTATGGTATTATTATATGGTTCATATTAAAGTGTATTAACATGATTTGGTTATCTATTGCATTGGTATGGGCAATATGAGAGGAGGGGAAGATTAATATCGTGTCGACGGACACCAGAGATTTGGTATCTCCAGTGGTTTGGTATCACATTCGTGTCTTCGGACACTAGAGGTTTGGCACGTCATAGCGTCTCGTCCCTGTGGTTAACACCACCGTGGGTTGGCCCCACTTTTGAGATATGGGATCGACGCCAGTGATTTGGTATCACACGTGGGTTGGCCCCACAACTTGATGATTTGTGACTTCGGTCACCAGTGGTTTGGCACCACCAGTGGTTTGGCACCACCAGTGATTTGGTATCACATTCGTGTCTTCGGACACCAGAGGTTTGGCACCTCATAGCGACTTGTCCCTGTGGTTAACACCACCGTGGGTTGGCCCCACTTTTGAGATATGGGATCGTCTGCCAGTGATTTGGTATCACACGTGGGTTGGCCCCACAGATGGATTATTCGTGACTTCGGTCACCAGTGATTTGGTATCACAATTGTGTCTTTGGACACCAGTGGTTTGGCACCACCAGTGGTTTGGTACCACACGGGGTAGAAAAGGAGTTATGGATGGTTAGGATGGGTGCATTATACATATATGTTGCTTTATTATAATTTGTGTAAGTATGTGGTAATTACCCGGGAGAGGGAATATGCACTGAGTCTTGGTGACTCACCTTCTCCCTTATCATTTCAGGTTATTCGTGAGATTGCGGATAAGGAGCCGGATGAACTCGAGGAGGCCATGCAATAAAAGTTGGTTTTATATGAACTTCCATTTAGGTATTTTATTTTAATTTGGTTTTCATATTTTATGGATTTGTAATAAGGCCTGTTTAATTATGTTTTGGATTATTTATATGTTTTGGATTTGTTTTAAATTGGGCTTACAAATTACATGTTTGATAATAATTTGAGCATAAAGTTTTCTAAACTACAAAATGCGATGGTTTTTAAAATGTTACCATTGGGTAACATAAAACATTTGATAGTTTTAACAACTTAAGTGTTTTCGATAATTTAAAAGATTTTCAAAAATTAAGTTTCTACAATCAAATGCAAATGGTTTTCAAAGTAATAATTCGAGTTTTCTTAAAATGATATAAATGTTTTCTAACTTAGGATTTATTTACTTATTTTAAAGTTTTATGTAATTTCAAAGTAAATTTCAGTTTTAACTTATTTTCTACAAATAAAGAATTTCAAAGAGTTTTTCACAAAATTTAATTGTTAATTCGATTCTTTCAAAAATATTTTACTTGGCGACATACCAAATTCAGTTGTGGCATATTGACCGGGTTTGGGGTGTTACAAATTGGTATCAGAGCTAAGTTCAAAAGCTCGGCTGTGGGCCCGAGGCCCAAAATGTTTTAAAGTATGGTTTTAAAATGTCATTATTGAAAATTTAATGTTTGGAAAGGCATTGCCCCGAGTCTCCGGCATCAATCCGCCCTGGTAAGTACATCAAAACTGTTGATTTTGATGATTTGATATGATGATGTTGGCATGACTGTGTAGTAGTAGGAACTACTTTAGAGACCCAAGACTATAGGTTTGGTGTGCTCGCGAAACAACTTCTTATTAAAACTATTCATAAAACTGTGTTTTAAAGATAGTGGAATAATGACTAATGCATAAAACTTTTAAATTAGATAAGTCGAGACATTAGACATGAGCACTCGAGATCGTGGTCGTCATGGACGTGGCAAAGGCCGAGGTGTTAGGGCTAGATCTTCGGCACCGAGGCATATTTCCGAAAAGAGGCGTTAGCATCGCTAGTGGTTGAGACGGGGTCTCATGATCGAGTTGGGATTGATGAGCTGACTCAGATAGTTAAGGAAGTATTGGAGGAGGTTAGGAGTATGCTTGAGATGCGGGACTAAGGAGCATAAGGCTCGGGATTGTTTCTTCACTCTCAAGTCATGTATGTTTTGGTTGGAAGTGATGATTGAATGTAGGAAAATTTTTGGTATAAGTGGTAGATAACGGTTTGCTATTGTGGATTAGATGTTTGGTTGTGTGAAAAAGGATTCAAGATTATGTTAAAAAGTACATTGTGGTTTTTAAGGGCAGAGTGCGCAGCGAAAGCATAGTGGTGTGATTTGAGCAGTGTGTTGGAAATTTCGAGGACGAAATTTTTTTTTAGGAGGGTAGAATTGTAACATCTCGAAATTGGGCCTAGTAGGATTGGGCTTGGGCTTAGGAGTGTTTAAAATCTTCAGGATTAAGAGAATGGTGTTTTTGCAAATTGGATTTATTAGTTAAGTGGATTTGGAAGGTTACGAGGTTTTTATGAATTCTCGGGTTTAATTGGGTTTTAGGAAAAATTAGAGTATTATTTTTATTATTTGTGTTGGCTCGGGTATGAATTTTTGTGTGTTTAACATAGTCTTGTGAAGGCTTGATTTTATTTATTAGGAAGCTAGAATAAATTTTAGTTTGGCTTATTTAATGAAGTGGATTAAGTGAGCTTAGCACTTAAGTTAATTTAAGTGTTCATTTAAAGCATAAGAGGAGTAAGTGGCAAGTTGGTTAAGGAGTTTGGAAGGTGGCTTGAGGTTAGAGGTTCGAGTAGCATGTTTAGCATTTTGAAGGTTTATTTTTGAATCCTTGCATTAATGGACGGTCAAACTTATGTTTATGATAGGTTGGACTTTCATCTTTTGGTAAGTTGAATATATGTTTAAGGAAAGCTTGATATTGGGGATAAGATTCTTAAGGTTAAGGAAGGTTGGGGAGACATAAGGCTAGACTTTAGGATGATGTTTTGGAAAGTATTCTTAGGCCTTTAGTGATTGTATGTGGACGGCATGGGTGTCTAGGAGGGTGGCCGAATGTGGTTAGGTGGTTTGGGGGGGAATAGTTGGTCAACTTTTCTTTTTGTGCATCTTTTTGCATTTTGTTTTTCCTCTCCAAAAACTCTTTCTTTTGGCCAAATGTAGCTTATGCTTTTGTGCAAATTTTGCTTTTGATTTTAACCTCATTTTGTTTGAACCAAATACCATTTCCTTTCTTTCATTTTATCCTTTTGAAACTGAAACAACATTTGTACTTTTGTGCACTTTTCTTTTTGGCAAACAAGGAGTTGGCGGAATCTCTTAACCCCATTTTCTCTCTTATTCTTTTTCTTCCTTTTGGCCGAATCTCTCCTCTCCAAACTCCCTTTTCCTTTCTCCGTTGTTGCTAAAATCGAACTCTCTCTCTCTCTCTTTCATTCTCTTTTCTATTCACATATTTTCTTCTCTCATAACCAAATTGCCGAAACTCCCTACTTCCTTTTAGTATCATTTTGGCCGAATATTCAAGGGTAGACTCTCCTTGGTTTTCTTCTATCGATTTTGGATAAAAAGGGGTAAGTGTTCATGGACGTTTTCCTTTCTTTTCTTTCTCGTTTCTATGATGTTTTCTTATGGACAAAGGCCGAACATTTAGGCATTGGTTTGCAAGGTTCTAATCATTCTAGGAATTGATTTCATTTAGGCTTCTCGGGACGTTGGAAGCAATCAATCTAAGCCTCGTTTCTTTGTCAATCGATTTGGGTAAGTTTAGGTAAGACTTGGTATTTCGAAGTGATAACTCATTGGATTTAGTGATATGGCCGAATGGCCTTTGTTTATAATTTAAGTGTTGGCCGATTGTAGGACAAGGTGATCTAGTGCGATAGATCGGATCTCCGGAAGTTAGATTTTTGCTTTGGTGAAAGGTGTGTATCTTACACACTTTATAACTTGGATTATATATGTATTCATGTGTGTTTTATAACTAATCATATTATAAAAGTGGGAAAAACGATGAGTTTTGGATATGATACCTTGATGGTATGAATGAGGATTCGGGTAAGTCCGTTTCGATATGTTGTTAATACATGTGGATTGAAATCATGATCTATGATTTATGGTATAATTATATGATTCATATTAAAGTGTATTAACATGATTTGGTTATCTATTGCATTGGTATGGGCAATATGAGAGGAGGGGGAAGATTAATATCGTGTCGACGGACACCAGAGATTTGGTATCTCCAGTGATTTGGTATCACATTCGTGTCTTCGGACACCAGAGGTTTGGCACCTCATAGCGTCTCGTCCCTGTGGTTAACACCACCGTGGGTTGGCCCCACTTTTGAGATATGGGATCGACGCCAGTGATTTGGTATCACACGTGGGTTGGCCCCACAACTTGATGATTTGTGACTTCGGTCACCAGTGGTTTGGCACCACCAGTGGTTTGGCACCACCAGTGATTTGGTATCACATTCGTGTCTTCGGACACCAGAGGTTTGGCACCTCATAGCGACTTGTCCCTGTGGTTAACACCACCGTGGGTTGGCCCCACTTTTGAGATATGGGATCGTCTGCCAGTGATTTGGTATCACACGTGGGTTGGCCCCACAGATGGATTATTCGTGACTTCGGTCACCAGTGATTTGGTATCACAATTGTGTCTTTGGACACCAGTGGTTTGGCACCACCAGTGGTTTGGTACCACACGGGGTAGAAAGGGAGTTATGGATGGTTAGGATGGGTGCATTATACATATATGTTGCTTTATTATAATTTGTGTAAGTATGTGGTAATTACCCAGGAGAGGGAATATGCACTGAGTCTTGGTGACTCACCTTCTCCCTTGTCATTTCAAGTTATTCGTGAGATTGCGGATAAGGAGCCGGATGAACTCGAGGAGGCCATGCAATAAAAGTTGGTTTTATATGAACTTCCATTTGGGTATTTTATTTTAATTTGGTTTTCATATTTTATGGATTTGTAATAAGGCCTGTTTAATTATGTTTTGGATTATTTATATGTTTTGGATTTGTTTTGAATTGGGCTTACAAATTACATGTTTGATAATAATTTGAGCATAAAGTTTTCTAAACTACAAAATGCGATGGTTTTTAAAACGTTACCATCGGGTAACATAAAACATTTGATAGTTTTAACAACTTAAGTGTTTTCGATAATTTAAAAGATTTTCAAAAATTAAGTTTTTACAATCAAATGCAAATGGTTTTCAAAGTAATAATTCGAGTTTTCTTAAAATGATATAAATGTTTTCTAACTTATGATTTATTTACTTATTTTAAAGTTTTATGTAATTTCAAAGTAAATTTCAGTTTTAACTTATTTTCTACAAATAAAGAATTTCAAAGAGTTTTTCACAAAATTTAATTGTTAATTCGATTCTTTCAAAAATATTTTCCTTAGTGACATACCAAATTCGGTTGTGGCGTATTGACCGGGTTTGGGGTGTTACACTGTGTGATTCATTTCTCTGTTTTACAGTGTCAGCGAAGTTAGCTCGGGTCTGGGGATCGTCAGCATCTCTATCACACTTTCGGCTAACTATTTTGGTACTTTTGAAGGATGTGTATATTTTAAATATGGCATCTATAGGCTAGGTAATATGGCATGTTTTGTAGTGAATGATCCTTATCATGTGATAAGGCTTGAGGATTGAATAATGTTGGTATGAATGTGTAAGGTTATATGAAAGATGAATATGGTATGTTTTATGCTTTAATGGCTGATGAAAGTTGTGGTTTGAATGTGAAATATGGTAATGGTATATATGATGATTAACCTACATGATTGGGATGTGAAATTGGTTGAGTTGCATGGGCATATTTGGGTAGAAATGATGTTTGGTTAGTAAATGGTTAAGATGATGATTAAATGGTGCATATATTGGTATGATTGAATGCCATTTGTGGTATAAGTGCTTGTGAAATGAGTCTTGTAGGTTAACTCAAGTGTGGATGGCAAGTTTGGCCTTGAAAATGGCCTATAATTGCCCACACGGTTGAGCACACGGGCGTGTGGCTCGACCGTGTTCTTCAAGGTTGAAATTCGGTTCAAGTCAGACTCGACTAAGGGCAAGACACACGGGCATGTCTCAGGCCGTGTGGACAAGTCAGTATGTATGCCCTGTTTTGACACGGCTTGGACGCACGGGCGTGTGACCTCTGCAGATTTGAAAAATGTCTAAATTTTTGTAAATTTTCATATGTGTTCGATTTAGTCCTGACCTCTTTCTAACACGTGTTTAAGGTCTTGTAGACCTTAATAAGGGTCTAAATGTTTATATTTGAATATGTTTGATTGATGATTGACTTTGTGTTGCGAAATGGATGTGAAATGTTCCGATTGTTCGGTAATGCCTCTTAACCCTATTCTGACGACGGTTTCGGGTTAGGGGTGTTACATTCTCAATTTGCAGTAAGGGCATCTTTCTCTTTCATAATTTTTCTAAGCTTCAAGTTGACCATTTTAAGATTTGCAACTTGTATCCCCAATGACTTGTTCACATTGTACATCGTGTCCTATTTTTCAAACATGGTTGTGTAGGTTTTATGTAACTCTTTATTAGGTGCATTGTCATCCCTGTCACTACCCTTTTCTGATTCTTTTTTTGGGAATGATACATCATTGGAAGTAAAACTCTTTGACTTTGAAGTAAAAGTAAAATAGTTGCTTATATGTTCTTCATTTTCAGCTTCTTCACTCTCTATATCATCATTACTAGGTGACATTGAAAAGCATTTTTCTTCTTTTTAAAGGTGTTAGCAAACTCTACTTGGATTTATCACACCTGGTTTCCATTAAAGTCTGAAATTTAGGAGTAATTGGGAGTAAATTGAAAGAAATTGTGGGTTTAGTGCATTTTACCGAAAAATCTAGAGATTTTAGTGGATGAATGGTAAATAAGTTTGTCTTAATTATGGTTTAGTTAAGTTGGAACCTACTGGTTTCTTAGCGGGAAATAGAATGATTAGCGATGGACGGTTTATTTGGGGCTGTGGCGATCATGCACAAAAGGGATATATATGTGTGAGATGGGTTACTCTGTAGGCATAATTCTTCTTATTTCTGTAACACCCCTTACCCGAGACCTTTACCGGAGTCGAGTATGTGGCATTACCGGACTCGACTACTAATTCGGGGCATAAAATTTAAAACTGTTTCATTCAAACTCCAAACATTAATCATACATATACACAATAGTATAGCCATTTTCGCATGGCTTATATCCATTACAAAATATCATCCAAATATTAAACTAGCCTATACATGCCTTAAGTCCAACCCAACTTAAGAATACCAGAACGAATCGATAGTGTGGATGACTTCGTTGACGATCCCCTGTGCTCGTAGCTTAACCCAAAACCTATGACAACAGAACAATGAATACACGGAGTAAGCTACTTTAGCTTAGTAAGTCTTAAGCAATCATAATATACCAATTGGTCATCTTAGCATTTTAAAAATAATTAAGTAATAACATCGAATAAAACAACTTAACTCGAAAACCTTTCAAGACCGGATGCTTACACCTCACTCAATATAACACATATTATTTCCTTACCATTATTTTACCACTTACCATCCAACGTCAATTTCAAAATATGAAACATCCTTTCATTATAAAATATTCGTGATACTCAGCTTGAAACTCAATAATTTCACATAAATATTCGAACAATTGAAAGGTTGTGTAAATCCGAATTACCTCTTTAATTACATAACACATGTTCAATTAAACTCTCATATATCCAAGTATCAAATATCAATATTTCGAAGCTTAGTGTTTAGGTGATCTACTAATGTCGAATGAAATGCTCATTTAGCTTAACTATCATCACTATTTTACCTTTAGACTTCCATTTATAATCTCCTCATATAGTTCCCATGTAAATTAAATAATCTTTTCCAACTGCTCATATTTTTATACACATAATTCCATAAGATCACATATTAATGGATATACAATAAGTGTATACTTTACATTTAGTAACTTCACATAAAAGGAATATATATTCACTTATATTTGTATGTATACCCATTTGGCATTTCATGCATTCGTATACATGGCATCAAAGAAATCCCAATATATCACGTAATCGTAAGCATAAAGCCAAACATTCAGGGTCAATTTGTATCATTCATATCAAAATACTTACACGAATACCTTTGACCACATTATGCTTTCATATAGCCAATTTTCTCGTGACTTAGTTTATAACAATTTGCATCTACCCATTTGTATATCACATTTCATTCATCAATTCATTTACTATTTATCATCACATGTATATATGTATAATACATGAATATGAATAACACATACCTTGCAGCAGAATTTAACCCATTTCATTTTCAAATACTTAGGCTCACTTAATTCGTTTCATGACTTTACTAGTACATCATCTAAGCTCGAGATTTCAACTCACTGTTATAAAACCTGCTAGATATTTTCCCGAATCTCATATACTGACACTAGACTTGCTAGACTCAAGGTCCATAGTTCAAACACCGGCATTTAGCCTGCTAGGCAATAAGCCCGATATAATTCACCGGCACGAGGCCTGCTAGACCCGAGGTCTGATAATCATTCACCGGCAATAAGCCTGCTAGGCATAAAGCCCGATATAATTCCCCGGCACGAGGCCTGCTAGACCCGAGGTCTGATAATCATTCACCGGCAATAAGCCTGCTAGGCATAAAGCCCGATATAATTCACATAACCGTATATATATATATATATATATATATATACATTCACTATCCATATATTTTGTATGCCTCAATAAAACATCTATTAATCGTAGTTCATGTTCCCATCTTACCCCACCATATTCGGCAACTATCAATACATATACAACTATAAATATAAATTAAAGTTAACTCTCGTTCATTTTGATTTCCATCACATTCGGCCACACCCGTATATATATATATATATATATATATATATATATATATATACTAAATTAATTATTCAATACCATCAACTATTTCCGAGATCCATATTTAACTACTACTACTCAATCCATAATTATTTATTCAGCCCTATACTACCGAAATTCATACATAAATTAACCACACATTCGGCTATTATGAACGCTTAGTCCCAATCCACATCACATTCAGAAATTAAGTAAAAACCGGGTTTCAATATGCTTGTTTCATCTAATCGAAAGATATCCATATTTACATGCATATAATAAACCCCATTCGGCTAGTCTATTTTAATATTCCCATGTATCACTCGGCAACACTATTATACATAATATATACATGTACATAACTATATATATATATGTATATAGATAAATCCTCATTTTCAGTTTCCAGCATCAATCACCTTCCATTTTCACATATAACTATACCTTGATACATATACAAATATTTAATCCACGCAATTTATTCAAGCTCACATATATAAATATGCATTTTAAATCTCATTTCGAATATAATAATATATTTCCCATATCACATTCGGCTTTACACAATTAAGTCTATTATTTCACTTTAACATATACAATTAAATATTGAATAAAATTTGTATCAATTCAATTGCTTACTACTTACCTCGATAGTTGTCGAATTAAGCTTCCCGGCTACTCGTTAATTTCCTTGATCCAAAACCTTTTCCTTTTTGTACTTGATCTAAATAATTTAAATACTTTTCTACTCGATTTAGCCATAAACGAATAAGGGACAATTATAAATTCGACCTTGATATTTCACATGTTACCCAATTAGAAACAAAGTTTATAATTATTCAAAATCATGCCAATTTATTCACTAATTAGTTAAGGCCGATTATTTTGCCTAGTTCATTTAAGTTCCATATGAGACTCAATTTAATCCAAACTTAAGATTTCTCCCAAATTTTACACATAATAGCACATTCCTTCCTCATAGCCGAACCTACCTAATAACCATATAAATTCATACTAATTATTTAACAAGTTTAATACCATTATTCTTCATCTCATTTAAAAAAAATATTAAGTCTCAAAACCAAATTACAAATATTTACAAGCATACTTAAGTCAGATATTGACCAAACATTCAATCTCACTTTTCAACTTAATTCGTGGCTAATCCACCAATTAAACACATATGCTTGTCTCATTATAAAATCATAACTATCACATATAAACTCATACCTACATGTATACTTTATGCTTTAATCTCCCATGACTATATATATATATACTCGGCTTAAACATTATCAAGTCACCAACAATTTCCTTTGGATATATCATATCTCAATTTAATATATCTTGTATCTCAAAGTATCACTATTTTAAAAATACACATTTCATACAATTAATTTTAAATCATCAAGAAACCACTTATAATTTGTCAACTTATACAATTTCCATTATTACATTCGGCAATGGGAAAATTAATACACTTGCCACCAAATTTTCTTAGGCATATTATATAGTATACAAATTCAATCAACCTAATTGTTTAAAAAAAATACCAAACATATAAAATTTGAGCTTAACCCTTAGGAACCGAATTTTTCTTAGCTTCCTACAAGTCCATACTATTCTCTTATTTAGCATTCTACACCCTCCCTTTTGAGTTTTCACAATTTAAGTCCTCTTACTCTTTTCATTCAAAATTTCTATCCAATACAAAATAACTTCATACACATGCACGCCATTTCACCATCAAGCTCAACAAAGTAAGATTTTCCATCCATGGTCGATTTTCTATTATGCTTTATACACTAAAATTCTCACATGGGCTGGATAGTATGTAGGATAACTAACTCAAAAATGTATAGATTGCTAGAAATCAAACTCAATTACTAACCTCAAAGAAGCATGCAATGACCGAAATGAAGAGCCAAATTTTTCCCCATCTTTCCCTTGTTAAAATTCGGCAGGATGAAGAACACAAGAAGAAAGATGAATTTTTTTTTCATCATCTTTTATGCTTTTCCTTTATTTTAATCACATACTAAAATATTATTATTACCCCACTTACTAAAATAACTAATACAAAAACATTAATCAAACACCATGCCGTCCACCTACTAGTTTTTAGGGCAATTTGACATGCAAAACCATTTATTCAAGAAACAATTCAATTAAGCCCTTCAACTAAATAAATACTATTTTAACTATTTAATCCTTTCACTTAAATTAGTCACCCAAACACACAAATTAATAAATAATATTTTTATCACATACTTATTCACATAACATAGACATCAATTTAATAATAAAATACATATATATATATTTTAATTCGGATTCGTGGTCCCGAAACCACCGTTCCGATTAGGGTCATAATTGGGCTGTTACAACTCCTCCCCCCTAAAGGAATTTTCGTCCTCGAAAATCTTACCCATTAATAAGTGTGGGTAACGTTCTTTCATTGAATCCTCGGTTTCCCAAATCGCTTCTTCTATTCCGTGCTTGTGCTATTATACTTTAACCAACATTATTTTCTTCTTTCGCAACTCTTTCACTTGATGAGCTAAGATGTGAATTGGTTCTTCTTCATAAGTCAAATCGAGTTGTATCTCGATTTCTAATAGACTAATCACGTGAGAAGGGTCGGATCTGTATCTTCTAAGCATCGACACGTGATAAACATTATGGATCTTATCTAACTTAGATGGTAACCTCGATCTGTACGCCATCGGCCTGGTATGTTCAATAACCTCATATGGCCCAATAAACCTCGGACTCAATTTCCCTTGCTACAAAATCTAAGTATTTTTTTTTTTTAAAGCGGTACTTTCAAGAACACTAGATCACCCACTTAAAACTCTATATCCTTCCGTTTAAAATCCGCGTACGATTTCTGACGATCTGACGCGGTTTTCAGACTTTCTCGAATTATTTTAACTTCTGCTCTATTTCTTTGATCAAATCAACTCCGTGCAATCGTACAGTTTGTGATATGTACAACTCAGCTAGTTTATCAAGTGAGAAATCCGTATGCACTGGAATAAATGAGCCGATTTCGTCAATCTATCTACGATAACCCAAATTGAGTCTTTCTTACTCGGCGTCAAAGGTAAATTCGATACAAAATCCATAGTGACTTGTTCTCACATCCACCCAGGTATCATAATCAGTTGAAATAGCTCCGACGACACCTGATGCTCAGCTTTCACTTGTTGACATATTAAACATTTTGACACATATTCTGAGATGTCTCATTTCATGCCATACCACTAGTAATACTGTTTCAGGTCGTTATACATTTTCGTGCTACCCGGATGAATTGACAATCTACTACTATGGGCTTCATTACAAATCCTTCTACTTAATTCAGGATTCTTTGGTACACAGATTCGATTCTTGCATCGTAAGCATCCTTCAGCATTTATCTGAAATTCTGAATCCGCACACAAGCCACAATTACTTTTCTTTGTTTTTAGATCATCATCAAATTCTTGGGCCTCCTGAATCTGTTGTTCAAATAATGGTCTTACCCTCAACTCAGCAATGATCGCACCATCCTTAGCCCATGAGTATATCGGCTCAATCTTACAATTTTCCGTTCATACTCAGTCACGGTCATATGACCCTATTTTAATTCTAAAGATTCTTTACATTTTTTTTTTTGTTGAATCTTTGACTGATATATTTCTTACGGAACTCAGTCTGGAAGAATTCCCAGGTCACTTTCTCCTTCGGAACCACCGATACTAGTGTATTCCATCAGTAATATGTGGTGTCCTGTAACAATGATATAGCACATTTTTAAGCATTCATCCGGAGTACATAATAACTCGTCAAACACACGGATAGGATTAACAAGCCACGGCTCAGCTCGTCTGCATCATCATCATCATTAGCTTTAAACTCTTCGGCCCCCATGTTTCCCCTTTTTTTTTTTCAGGAGGTCTACTAAATCTCATCGGTTCTTCATCTGAGGTACCATGGGTATCGGAGGTAGATTAGTTGGGGGTGGAGGTTGTTGCACAGCCAGATTATTCCGGATATATTGGGTAACCCATTCGTTCATCATCTGATAGAAGGCTTGCTTAGCCTCCCTCTCATGGTTACTCTAGATAGGTTGAGATTCTACTGGCGCTGTCCCAGGCGTGGGATTAAGCGCTACGCTCTCGACACCATCTGTTACAACTTTATCGGGATTCATTTATTATGTAAAAACACAATTCAGACGTCAGAAGTCATCACACTATCGCATTATAATATAAGGCATGTATAGCTAGACTCACACGCGCTACTGTAGTCCTAGAATCGACTAAACCGTAGCTCTGATACCAATAAAATGTAACACCCCTTACCCGAGACCTTTACCGGAGTCGAGTATGTGGCATTACCGGACTCGACTACTAATTCGGGGCATAAAATTTAAAACTGTTTCATTCAAACTCCAAACATTAATCATACATATACACAATAGTATAGCCATTTTCGCATGGCTTATATCCATTACAAAATATCATCCAAATATTAAACTAGCCTATACATGCCTTAAGTCCAACCCAACTTAAGAATACCAGAACGAATCGATAGTGTGGATGACTTCGTTGACGATCCCCTGTGCTCGTAGCTTAACCCAAAACCTATGACAACAGAACAATGAATACACGGAGTAAGCTACTTTAGCTTAGTAAGTCTTAAGCAATCATAATATACCAATTGGTCATCTTAGCATTTTAAAAATAATTAAGTAATAACATCGAATAAAACAACTTAACTCGAAAACCTTTCAAGACCGGATGCTTACACCTCACTCAATATAACACATATTATTTCCTTACCATTATTTTACCACTTACCATCCAACGTCAATTTCAAAATATGAAACATCCTTCATTATAAAATATTCGTGATACTCAGCTTGAAACTCAATAATTTCACATAAATATTCGAACAATTGAAAGGTTGTGTAAATCCGAATTACCTCTTTAATTACATAACACATGTTCAATTAAACTCTCATATATCCAAGTATCAAATATCAATATTTCGAAGCTTAGTGTTTAGGTGATCTACTAATGTCGAATGAAATGCTCATTTAGCTTAACTATCATCACTATTTTACCTTTAGACTTCCATTTATAATCTCCTCATATAGTTCCCATGTAAATTAAATAATCTTTTCCAACTGCTCATATTTTTATACACATAATTCCATAAGATCACATATTAATGGATATACAATAAGTGTATACTTTACATTTAGTAACTTCACATAAAAGGAATATATATTCACTTATATTTGTATGTATACCCATTTGGCATTTCATGCATTCGTATACATGGCATCAAAGAAATCCCAATATATCACGTAATCGTAAGCATAAAGCCAAACATTCAGGGTCAATTTGTATCATTCATATCAAAATACTTACACGAATACCTTTGACCACATTATGCTTTCATATAGCCAATTTTCTCGTGACTTAGTTTATAACAATTTGCATCTACCCATTTGTATATCACATTTCATTCATCAATTCATTTACTATTTATCATCACATGTATATATGTATAATACATGAATATGAATAACACATACCTTGCAGCAGAATTTAACCCATTTCATTTTCAAATACTTAGGCTCACTTAATTCGTTTCATGACTTTACTAGTACATCATCTAAGCTCGAGATTTCAACTCACTGTTATAAAACCTGCTAGATATTTTCCCGAATCTCATATACTGACACTAGACTTGCTAGACTCAAGGTCCATAGTTCAAACACCGGCATTTAGCCTGCTAGGCAATAAGCCCGATATAATTCACCGGCACGAGGCCTGCTAGACCCGAGGTCTGATAATCATTCACCGGCAATAAGCCTGCTAGGCATAAAGCCCGATATAATTCCCGGCACGAGGCCTGCTAGACCCGAGGTCTGATAATCATTCACCGGCAATAAGCCTGCTAGGCATAAAGCCCGATATAATTCACATAACCGTATATATATATATATATATATATATATATATACATTCACTATCCATATATTTTGTATGCCTCAATAAAACATCTATTAATCGTAGTTCATGTTCCCATCTTACCCCACCATATTCGGCAACTATCAATACATATACAACTATAAATATAAATTAAAGTTAACTCTCGTTCATTTTGATTTCCATCACATTCGGCCACACCCGTATATATATATATATATATATATATATATACTAAATTAATTATTCAATACCATCAACTATTTCCGAGATCCATATTTAACTACTACTACTCAATCCATAATTATTTATTCAGCCCTATACTACCGAAATTCATACATAAATTAACCACACATTCGGCTATTATGAACGCTTAGTCCCAATCCACATCACATTCAGAAATTAAGTAAAAACCGGGTTTCAATATGCTTGTTTCATCTAATCGAAAGATATCCATATTTACATGCATATAATAAACCCCATTCGGCTAGTCTATTTTAATATTCCCATGTATCACTCGGCAACACTATTATACATAATATATACATGTACATAACTATATATATATATGTATATAGATAAATCCTCATTTTCAGTTTCCAGCATCAATCACCTTCCATTTTCACATATAACTATACCTTGATACATATACAAATATTTAATCCACGCAATTTATTCAAGCTCACATATATAAATATGCATTTTAAATCTCATTTCGAATATAATAATATATTTCCCATATCACATTCGGCTTTACACAATTAAGTCTATTATTTCACTTTAACATATACAATTAAATATTGAATAAAATTTGTATCAATTCAATTGCTTACTACTTACCTCGATAGTTGTCGAATTAAGCTTCCCGGCTACTCGTTAATTTCCTTGATCCAAAACCTTTTCCTTTTTGTACTTGATCTAAATAATTTAAATACTTTTCTACTCGATTTAGCCATAAACGAATAAGGGACAATTATAAATTCGACCTTGATATTTCACATGTTACCCAATTAGAAACAAAGTTTATAATTATTCAAAATCATGCCAATTTATTCACTAATTAGTTAAGGCCGATTATTTTGCCTAGTTCATTTAAGTTCCATATGAGACTCAATTTAATCCAAACTTAAGATTTCTCCCAAATTTTACACATAATAGCACATTCCTTCCTCATAGCCGAACCTACCTAATAACCATATAAATTCATACTAATTATTTAACAAGTTTAATACCATTATTCTTCATCTCATTTAAAAAAAATATTGAGTCTCAAAACCAAATTACAAATATTTACAAGCATACTTAAGTCAGATATTGACCAAACATTCAATCTCACTTTTCAACTTAATTCGTGGCTAATCCACCAATTAAACACATATGCTTGTCTCATTATAAAATCATAACTATCACATATAAACTCATACCTACATGTATACTTTATGCTTTAATCTCCCATGACTATATATATATATACTCGGCTTAAACATTATCAAGTCACCAACAATTTCCTTTGGATATATCATATCTCAATTTAATATATCTTGTATCTCAAAGTATCACTATTTTAAAAATACACATTTCATACAATTAATTTTAAATCATCAAGAAACCACTTATAATTTGTCAACTTATACAATTTCCATTATTACATTCGGCAATGGGAAAATTAATACACTTGCCACCAAATTTTCTTAGGCATATTATATAGTATACAAATTCAATCAACCTAATTGTTTAAAAAAAATACCAAACATATAAAATTTGAGCTTAACCCTTAGGAACCGAATTTTTCTTAGCTTCCTACAAGTCCATACTATTCTCTTATTTAGCATTCTACACCCTCCCTTTTGAGTTTTCACAATTTAAGTCCTCTTACTCTTTTCATTCAAAATTTCTATCCAATACAAAATAACTTCATACACATGCACGCCATTTCACCATCAAGCTCAACAAAGTAAGATTTTCCATCCATGGTCGATTTTCTATTATGCTTTATACACTAAAATTCTCACATGGGCTGGATAGTATGTAGGATAACTAACTCAAAAATGTATAGATTGCTAGAAATCAAACTCAATTACTAACCTCAAAGAAGCATGCAATGACCGAAATGAAGAGCCAAATTTTTCCCCATCTTTCCCTTGTTAAAATTCGGCAGGATGAAGAACACAAGAAGAAAGATGAATTTTTTTTTCATCATCTTTTATGCTTGTCCTTTATTTTAATCACATACTAAAATATTATTATTACCCCACTTACTAAAATAACTAATACAAAAACATTAATCAAACACCATGCCGTCCACCTACTAGTTTTTAGGGCAATTTGACATGCAAAACCATTTATTCAAGAAACAATTCAATTAAGCCCTTCAACTAAATAAATACTATTTTAACTATTTAATCCTTTCACTTAAATTAGTCACCCAAACACACAAATTAATAAATAATATTTTTATCACATACTTATTCACATAACATAGACATCAATTTAATAATAAAATACATATATATATATATTTTAATTCGGATTCGTGGTCCCGAAACCACCGTTCCGATTAGGGTCATAATTGGGCTGTTACAATTTCTATTTCATTTTCTTCCCTTCTGCATCATCTTCTTTGGTTGCTTTGAAGAAAAAAAAGTTGAGGAAAGATCTGCATGGGGTAGTGGTCGAGAGGTTCAAGTCTGGAAAGCAAAGAATTCGATGAGCTGGTAAGCTTCTTCATCTTACTGTATTTGTGAAATTGAGAAAAGAGAAGCATTTCTGAAATCCTTGAAAAACTTTTACATGATACTGGATTCTAGTTTTTAAGGTTTGAATACCCTCGGTATAATTGGTATATTTGGTTGTCATGCTTAGCTAACCAGGATGAAAGTAATAAACCGTAATATGCACATATTTTAATCCCACACTTAGCATACTTTTGGATGATTTATCGTCTGAACTGTGGAATTTGATGCTCCGAATCCTTTAATTTCATGTTTTATACTTAGGAAAGCATCGGAGGATGAAAAGAATGAGAAACGGGTAGGAGAGCATCGGAGGATGAAAAGAATGAGAAACTGGACAAAAACGGAGAAAATGGGTCAAATTAAGAAGTCCACACAGCCGTGCCTCTTTAGCAGACCTGAACACGGCCTGGGCTCGATTTACACGACCGTGCCACACGGGCGTGTCCCTGCCGAGACTCATTTTAATTCCATTTGAATTAGGTTACTTAGGGGCAAAGAAAGACATTCCGAAAGCCTATATAAACACGCTAAGTACGACCTAAAAGGGGGAGGCCGAAGAGGCAAAGCTAGATAGGGCCGAATTGTAGGATTTACTCGAAGAAAGCCAGTTGATTCATCTCAAGAAGCCGGAATCATACTCAAGACGGAAGATCTTCCCTTCAATTTCATTCAGGGGGTTTTAGGGTTTTTCTTATGTTTTGTTTTATACTTTTTTCTGAGATGTATTCTTTTATAAACATGAACTAAACCCCTCAAATACCTGAGGGAGATGAAACCTAAGACGGATCTTGTTATTGTTTTCTGAACTATATGATAAATACTTGATTTGTTCTTAATTATGTGTTCTTAATTCTTCTTTGATATTTCAGGATATTGATTCAAGTATTGATGTGCTTAGGCAGTGGAGCAAAAGTCCCTGTTTAATAGTAGATCTAGTATAATTAAGCGGTGTTGATTGCACTCCTACAGATAGGACAATGAAAATCTGCTGGATTAGGGTCAAACCTAATATGGGAGTCCATAGATCGAGTTAATGCAACACTTGGGGTTTTAATTAGAAAGAGATTTCAATCAATCAACATAGGGTTAGACGTTAGTAGCCTCGAGAGAGGTATTAATATAAATTAGGGAATCCTACGGATCAAGTCTAGTGAATAAATCGTCTGGTTCAGAGTTAGATAACAAGTGAAGTCTAGGTGGATTCTTCCTCAGGTATTGTCTTAATCAATTGGTTTTTCCAAAAGTATTTCCCCAATTCATTCTCTGTGTCTTAGCATCTTTAGCTTAGTAATTAGTTAGTTTTAGATTAAACAACAATTCCCTTAATTCTTAGGCTAAATAATAGAAAGATAGTAATTACTAGTACTCTTGGTCCTTGAGGATATGATATTTCCGGTCTTGCCATAGCTATACTACCAAACGATAGGCGCGCTTGCCTTATTCGTTGTCATAGTTAGTTTGAACACGATCAAGTTTTTTGCGCTGTTGCTAGGGACTAAGATAATAGGAACACTTGATTTTTATTACTTTAGCCATTATTTTTATTTATTTGCAATTTTCACTTTTCTAATTTTTCTTTTCTCCTCTTTGCTTCTGATAGGTTTTTCTAGTTTATGACTAGAAGGAACTCGTTAGGACCCTTGATTTTTGATAGCGATATAGAAGGTACCATTCGCAAAAACAGAAAAGAAATAAGGCAGATCTTACAATACATAGAAGAAGAGCAAGAGGACGATAACAATACTACCAAAGAGATGGTTGATAACAATCTGCTACCTCCTGTGGTTGCCGCAAACCTGATGAATCAAAATCTTGCTCCTCGTACCATGTATGATTATGCTAAACCTAATTTAACAGGAACTGAGTCAAGTATTATTAGACCTGCTATTGCTGCAAATAATTTTGAACTGAAACCTAACACAATTCAGATGATACAACAATTTATTCAGTTTGATGGTTTGCAGGATGAAGATCCAAATAATCACTTGGCAAATTTCCTAGAATTTTATGTTACTTTCAAAATAAATGGTGTTTCTGATGATGCCATTCGTCTTCAGTTATTTCCCTTTTCGTTGAGGAACAAAGCTAAACAGTGGTTGAACTGGTTACCACGATGATCAATCACTACATGGGAACAAATGATCGAAAATTTTTTGTTAAAATATTTTCTGCCGGCTAAAACGGCTAAGTTAAGGAATGATATCTATTCTTTTGTGCAGATGGATTTAGAGACACTTTATGATGCATGGGAGATATACAAGGATCTATTGAGAAGGTGCCCATACCACGGGTTACCCTTGTGGCTACAGGTTCAAACCTTTTACAACGGTGTGAACCCCTCAACCAGGCAGTTGATTGATTCAGCCGCCGGTGGAACCCTGAATAACAAGACCCCTGAAGCAGCTTATGAGTTTATAGAAGAGATGTCACTGAATAACTATCAGTGGCAAGTCATGAGGACAAAGCCAACAAAAGTCGTCAGTGTTTTCAACCTCGACGCAGTGACCATGCTAACAAACCAGGTAGAACTGTTAAGTAAGAAAATTGATGATTTATGTGGTTCTTCACAGGTACATCCACTTATGCAGTGCGATACAAATGGAGGAGGGATGAACAACACAGAATATCCGCCTTACAACCCGAACGCTGAAAACGAGCAAGTTCACTATATGGGTAACAATTTTAGACCTCAAAATAACCCTTATAGTAACACTTGCAATCCAGGTTGAAGGAACCATCCCAACTTTTCATGGGATGGTCAAGGAAATCAAAGACAACAACCCCTCCCAGGCTTCCAACAGCAACCCTTCCCACAAGAAAAGAAGCCGAACCTTGAGGAGATGCTAACAAAATTTATAGCGGTGTAAGAAACCCGTTTCCAAAACACCGAAACAGCACTCAAAAATCAAACAGCATCGATTCAAGGAATCGAGAACCAAATAGGGCAACTTGCTAAGCAGTTCTCTGAACGATCACAAGGAAGCCTACCAAGCAACACTGAAACTAACCCGAATGAGCAACTTCAAGCAATAACCGCTCATGATAGTGAAGGATTAGATGAAACAAAATTGAGGCAAGAGAATGTGGTAGAGGAAGGTAAGGTTGAAGTAAGTGATGATAAGCCAAAACCGATAATTAAAGAGTACCAACCTCGTGTGTCATACCCCAATGCGATGAAGAAAAACAACACAGATGAACAATTTGGTAAATTTCTTAAACTTTTAAAGAAATTACATATTAACTTACCTTTTCTTTAAGCTCTTTCGCAGATGCCAGATTCAAGGAAATTTTTAAAAAAGCTTTTGACAAATAAACGGAAGTTAGATGAAGAATAGCATGTGGAACTAAACGCAGTGTGCTCAGCAATTCTACAAAATAAACTACCACGAAAATTAAAAGATCCAGGGAGTTTTACAATTCCATGCTTAATTAGTAGTTTATCTGTTGATAATGCTTTAGCTGACTTAGGGGCAAGCATCAACGTTATGCCTTATAAAATGTTTAAACAGTTAGGTCTAAAGAAGCCCAAACAAACTAGGATGAGCATTCAATTAGTTGACAAAACTATTCGAATTCCTAGGGGTATAATTGAAGATGTACTTGTGAAAATTGATAAATTCAAATTCCCGTAGACTTTGTCATTTTAGACATAGATGAGGACAATAATATCTATTTAATTTTAGGAAGACCCTTTTTAGCAACTGCCAGAACTAAAATTGATGTTAGTACAGGTGAACTCATACTTCGTGTAGGTGACGAAACGATCACTCTTCAAGCTCTTGATTCAGCTAGGACATCGAGTAATCAAGGTGAGAACCTAAATTCTATTAATGACCATTTGGTTCAACCTTCTTTACAGGAAGCACCACGGAACTACACAACTGAGCCAGATCCTAAACCTCATGCCAAAAAGGAAATAACTTATGAAGAACGAATGCTTCAGATCGATGAACTAGATGAGTGGAAGATACATTTCAAAGAGAAATTAGGAACACACAAAGCAGAACCAAAGCAAAACCATGTCAAACTTAAGGATGAACCAAACCAATTTAAGATCGACGATCAGGTGTTGTTGGACAAAACAGCCCCTCGGATCGCCACTTCAGACCTTGATACAAACGAAGAAACCCCTTTTGAGGTACTGAATATCTTTCTATATAGAACAATCGAGGTAACTAATCCTAAATTCGGCACTTATAAGGTAAACACTACTCGACTCAAACTATATAATGGTCATACAACTGATAGCAGGGGTAAGGAGTTTCAACTCCTCAAACCACCATGAATGTACGAATGAGAGGTAAGTCTAGCTTAAGACTTTAAACAAGCACTTCTCGGGAGGCAACCTGAGCTCTAACCATACTAATTAGTTTGCTTTTACCTTTATTTATGTTTTAAGTGTAGGTTGAACCTCCACACGGCCTTGCACACGGGCGTGGTCGTGGCTGTGTAGACACCACAAGTAAGCATATCAGCATGGCGGAGACCGTGCGATGCTGTCGTAGACGAAACTACGTAAAGCACACGAGCGTGGGTAAGAATGACATGGGCGTGCCTCTGGACTAGGGTCGATACTGTTAAAATGACACGGGCATGCGACACGCCCATGCCTACAAATCGTGGCCAAACCTATTGAGTTAATACGGGCGTGGGCAATAAGGACACGGGTGTGGGAGAAGCGAACGAAGCTCAGCACGACCGTGCAACACGGCCGTGCTGGACAACACGTCCACAACACACGAACTTTGGCCGCAAAACCAGGCATGCCAAAACCCTAATCTTCGAAGCACACGGGCTCAAAGAGAGTTACACGGGCGTGCGACATGCCTGTGTACCACTATTTCTATGTAAACCCTTCACTATTCATCTTATTCACTAAACATTTTCTCTCAACCCTAGCCACCATAATTTTTATTCCTCCTTCACCATACTTACTACCATCCCCATGTTAAAGAAACGAAAGGATCTTACCAAAATCTCCCCGTGCAAGACCGATCTACATGAGTTCATGCCAGCTGCTTCATTGATCCACCAAGCCAAGGACATTTGAGTCCATTTAATTTTTCTTTTTCTTTTCTCTTCTCATTTATTTTCCTCCCCTTTATCTTTCTTATCTATAAATTTTATTATTACATTTCGATTTCTTTAATTTAGGTTCTGAAGGCTGCTTGGGAATCACCACACCACGACCACTACCAACTCAAGGAATCTATCAAAAATTCAGGAAGTTTCACTTCTCCCTATCTCTTAGGATTTCATGCTATTAATCTCTAAATATATATCTTTATACATTGAGGGCAATGTACATCTTAAGTGTGGGAGGGTGAATTTTATTTTGAAAAGTTCCTAACTTTTTACATTATTCTCAAATCCCTGAATTATGTCTTGTTCTTAAGTAATTTTCTCATGTTATTATTAGAATGAAATTTCTTTTGATTCATGATTTTTATCGATATGTTTTGGATTAAGTCATTGATAATTGTGTAGTGATGATTTAAACTTTAGAAGACTGGAGAATCAAGCATGATGAGTCTATTTTTAGAATTAAAAATTTGTTAGGTTGTCAACCTGAATCTAATTATTACCTTGAAGTTTGAAATTTACAAGGTTGATATCAAAAACCATAATTTTTGTGAGATTTTGAGCCTTTTTAGAGCATACATTCTCTTCTTGCTCACTTTATTGATTATGAGTGTGTCAACATTGATTTGTTATTCTAGAACTTGATTCGATTATACATGTCAAGACCACATCATTGACTTGATATACAGAGATGATAAAGGCACTTAGGATTTAACCCACTTACTCCACTAAAAGCCTACCCTCACAATTAACCCCTAGTGAACCCCTTTGATCTTAACAAACCATTTATTGACTCACCCACTAATATTAACCCAAAACCCATCTTGTATTTGTTATCACCATTTCTCTTGACTACCCTTATATAGAGATTTGATTTGATCAGTTGCCTAACTACATTCTCTATTTCAATTGTTAAAATCTATTTACTTGATCTGTTCTAAAAAAACGTTGGATATTATATTCATCATTAGTTCTATGTTCTATGAGCTTAAACAGTTAAATTCACATATTCAGAAGAAGCTCGTGTCATTAATATAATTATTCATTATCGGTTCATTGTTTCTAGTTAGGTAATTTGTCAATTCAATCTCGATTTTAACCCTCTAATTCAGCCTTTATCCACACATTTAACCCAAGCCCCGTTACAACCCCTAAAAGACCTTTTGATCTGTGTATCATCTCATTCTATAGTGGTGGAGATTTGATTTTCATGCAAGCCTATGGGATTAACTTTACATGTTCGACTTTTGAATGCTTAATTTTGAACCTTAAACACTTTGAGTAATTTGAGTGAATCTTTAGTAAGGATGTCAACCCTTGTCGATTTTGAATTAAAGGTAATTATTTAGGTAAGGGGAAACACCTATGTTTTCGTACTTTAAAAACTATGACTTTGATTGTTTGAATATTTAGAACCCTTTTGGTTAAATTATTAATGTATGAATTACCTGTGAATTATGATGAAACACTATTGATGAATATTATGAATTGAGGAAGTTCATTTTAATTGTGAGTTGAGAATTTTGCTCGAGGACAAGAAAATACTTAAGTGTGGGGGTATTTGATAAATCGTAATATGTACATATTCTAATCCTACATTTAACATATTTTTGGATGATTTATCCCTTGAACTGTGGAGTTTGATGCTCCTAATCATTTAATTTCATGTTTTATACTTAGGAGAGCATCGGAGGATGAAAAGAACGAGAAACGGGCCAAAAACGAAAAAAAGGGTCAAATTAAGAAGTCTACACGGCCTGAAGATAACCACACGGCTGTGCCTCTTTAGCAGACCTAAACATGGCCTGGGTTCGATTTACACGGCCGTGCCATACGGGCGTGTCCCTGCCGAGACTCGTTTTAATTCCATTCGGATTAGGTTACTTAGGGGCAAAGAAAGACATTCCGACAGCCTATATAAACACCCTAAGTATGACCTAAAAGGGGGAGGCCAAAGAGGCAAAGCCAGAGAGGGCCGAATTGTGGGATTTACTCGAAGACAGCCAGTTGATTCATCTCAAGAAGCCGGAATCATACTCAAGACGGAAGATCTTCCCTTCAATTTCTTTCAGAGAGTTTTAGGGTTTTTCTTATGTTTTGTTTTATACTTTCTTCTGAGATGTATTCTTTTATAAACATGAACTAAACCCTTCAAATACCTGAGGGGAATGAAACCTAAAACGAATCTTGTTATTGTTTTCTGAACTATATGATAAATACTTGATTTGTTCTTAATTATGTGTTCTTAATTCTTGTTTTGATATTTCAGGATATTGATTCAAGTATTGATGTGCTTAGGTAGTGGAGCAAAAGTCCCTGTTTAATAGTAGATCTAGCATAATTAAGCGGATTTGATCGCACTCCTAGAGATAGGACGACGAAAATCTGCTGGATTAGGGTCAAACCTAATATGGGAGTCCATAGATCGAGTTAATGCAACACTAGGGGTTTTAATTAGAAAGAGATTTCAATCAATCAACCTAGGGTTAGACGTTAGTAGCCTCGAGAGAGGTATTAATATAAATTAGGGAATCGTACGGATCAAGTCTAGCGAATAAATCGTCTGGTTTAGAGTTAGATAACAAGTGAAGTCTAGGTGGATTCTTCCTCGGGTATTGTCTTAATCAATTGGTTTTCCCAAAAGTATTTCCCCAATTCATTCTCTATGTCTTAGCATCTTTAGCTTAGTAATTAGTTAGTTTTAGAATAAACAACAATTCCCTTACTTCTTAGGCTAAATAATAGAAAGATAGTAATTACTAGTACTCTTGGTCCTTGGGGATACGATATTTTCGGTCTTGCCATAGCTATACTACGAAACGATAGGTGCGCTTGCCTTATTCGTTGTCATAGTTAGTTTGGACACGATCAGAAAGAGACTCTGGTATTTGGAAAAGTTAAGCTAGAAAGGTGGAATGACCATTTGAGTGTTGCTTTGGTTTGTTCTGGTTACTGTGTTAATTGTGTGTTTTGTACTAAGTTCAGTCAACTTTGTTGACTACATATATAATCGTTGCTGACTGGAAAAGTTATACTTGCATATGGATGTACAATTGTATGATTGTTGTAAGTGTGTTCTCTGAATGTATGACATGGTTGTGTATCTATGAATTGTTATGTGGCATACTCCATGTTATGTTAGTGAATGTGATGATATGCGTGATATGCATGTTATTAAATGCAGAGTACGGAGGGAAGTATTGGCTGGTTAGTTGAAGATAGGAAACTTGGTGTAATGGGCGAATTGAAATGGGATTTAAGGAGGATTGGATGGAAATGATCTATTGGCTTTATGGAGCGGCATCATGGAAATTGCATACTAGCTCTACGAAGTGACACCATAAAAATGGCTATCTACAGGCTCTACATTCAAAGCATAAGAATTATAGTTTGTAAGCTTGTCTTCCTCAGTTGTTCATGTCTTAGGTTCTACAGTGCTTAACCTATGGTTATTCATCACAAGAAGTGGACTCCATCTTGTCAGGATAGACGATGTTTTCTCATTATTGGCTTTGATGAAAGCTATTAACAATGATGGTCGTGTGATAGATCCTACTTCTTTCAAAGACTTTATTGTATGTAACTTGACTTATAAGATCTCACCAAGAAATCTGTGGTGTTAATCTCTAATGCTAATTGAAAGGTCTGGTTATTTGAATGTTGTTTAAGGTGTTGCTTAGAGTGTTGTAACATTATGTACGATACTTTTAAGACTAACTATGCATTTGTATGAAAAAATTTGGGGTAACCAAAATAAGAATGATCCATATTTAGAGTAATTGGAAGGTAATTTGCCTTAATTTTGGAGTGACTAACGTGGAAATGCACTGTTAGTCTTACGTTACTATTTAACTATGAAGTGATCAATTTGATCAATTTATATTTTTGGTGACCAAAATAGTAACGACCCATATTTAGAGAGATTAACGAGGTAGTTTACCCTTACAATTATAAGCATAAGCATAATTAATAAACTAATGAATAAATCATTAGAGTAAATATAATAATTACAATTTACAAGTAAGAATCCACTAATAAAAAAAAAGGGTAAATTGATCCAAAATTTAATATTACACTCATGATCTAAGATTACCTAAGGAATATGTGGTAATGAGATTGTACCTTGTATCATGACATCTTGACGTTATAGAAAATGTGAGATTACGAGATGACCAAAATATTGAGAATCCAAATTAAAGTAATTTCATTTCGGACCATAACATCATGAGTCTTATAATTTTTAAATTAAAATTCTTTTCTTTAATTACTTAAATTAATAACTAGGGGAATACAAAGTGTCCTTGTCCCACTCCCAAATGGTAAAATCACAATTTAAACCTTTAAAATTTTGTGAAATTACTTGATAATATAAAGATACTCTAAAAATCTAAAATTCAATTTTTACCCTTCAACATAATTTCCTGACTTTGCTCTTTGCTAATATAATTTTCAAGAAATCTCGAGTGATATCAAATTGTAATTTTAAAATATTCTTTACTTGGATAACAAGTTGGGTAAAAAACACAAAAAGAAAGTTAAAATTGTGGAGAAAAGGTTTAAATGAAAAGAATGGTACAAGTGACATAAAAGATGTAAATGGCTGCCAACTACAGATTGATTCCGTTAATAGTATTGACATGATGGTCCATTCCATCTTTTACCTTTTTACCTCCCCACTCTTCCGCGTCCCCCTTTTCTTTTGTCATGCCTTATACACACGCCATCAAAATTCTTCCCATCACCCTCTTTTATTTTGAGTTGGATTTTGGTCCACTTCCATCTTAGATTCTTTTACTTATACCCTTAACCATCTCAATTTGACTTTCCAACCATTTTTAGCTCTAACCCAGATTGAACTCTAAAATTTGTATTCCATTTCCTTTCTTATGAGAGTTTTATTTTATTTTCAATATTACAACTTAGTGAAATGAGAATATGTAAATTGGAGGGCATTAAGATTATAAGTTAAGTTAGTGAAAGAAATGAGAATATGTAAATTAGAGGGCATTAAGATTATAAGTTAAGTTTGGAACTTATGATGATGATGATGAGAGAGCCATTTATAAAGGAAAGGATATACAGCTGTTTGATGAGACATATATTACCAATACGTCTTTTTCAACAATATGCTTTCTAAAATGTTACTATTTGGATTCTGAAGTGTAAATTTATGGTATTCATTTACATATTTTGACTTTTTCCTTTCGTTTTTTTTATATGGGTTTATTTTTTTTCTTGATTTTTTTTAAAAAATAAAATAATTCGTCCTAAAAATTTGAAACAAATATATATATATATATATATATGTTGACTTTGAAAAATGTTTTTAACTTTTTTGGGGGTGTTTAAAGAATACCCACATTTTGCTTACAAAGATTGATTTGGTGATGATATGCCTTTCTACGCTTTTCCTTTGGAATGAATTCTTTATAAGATCTATACATTGGCTCTTTCTTCCTTTAATCCCTTGCTTTCTTATCGCATTATGTCGTTTTGTTTTGATTTTTTTTCCCATAATGAATTTGTTTCTATATATGGGTATCAGGTTCCAAAAATCTTGTTTTTCTTCATAAAAACCATGCAAATCGATAAATATCGGAGACTTTTTTTTTTTTCCTATAATGAATTTGTTTCTATATATGGGTATCAGATTCCAAAAATCTTGTTTTTCTTCATAAAAACCATGCAAATCGACAAATATCGGAGATTTTTTTTTCCATGGTTGATAGTTCTATTTAATGCACCCATCCATTTTATCAATTTAATTCTGATTTTAGAAAATTCAAAAAAAATATTTTCCATTGAAATACATAAAAATCTTAATAAAAAAATTCCTTGTCCCGAATCATAGTCATAGTGGAGTAATATTGTGAAGATTTGGTTGCATCTTCAAACTTACATTTTTTATCAACACTAGTGTCAGCAATCAAGTTCTTTCCTGCTGCTTGCTTAAATCCATGTGTCCATCTCCTGCAAGTTCAACAAATCCTATTGTTTTCCAAGTAAAACTAACCTTATTAATAACATAAATTTGGAATTTCTCAAAACACAAACATCATTGTTGATTTTATTAATCCAACAGATAAATTCAGTGATTTGAGCACCAATGGAGCTAACCTTGATGATTGTTTCACATCCACTGCTAATGGATGATATGCTGCTACTTATTCATACTTATAACAAAACACAACCAATCATGAGTCTGCACTCAACTATATACAGATATTTAGATCTATATTTTTAGAAAAGGTATTTTTATCGAAAAATATTTTTTTTTATTTTTATTTAGAATTAGCAGGATTAAATTGATAGAATATATAAAATTGATGGCTAAATTTTTTGAATTTCTTTTTAAAATTATGATCAAATTGATAAGTTTTATAAACATTAAAAATTAAATTTGTTATTATTCCAATAAAAAAAAGTTATGTCAGCATATATTAATGATTTAAGAGAGAAAAAACAGTAACAAAAATACCAAACGTCAATAATATTAGTGACTAAAATACATATTTTTAACATTAATAATTAGAAGAGTAATTGTACTTTTTTTAGCCTATAATAATGTTGTGAACACTATTAAATTAAATAATAATGTAGTATATATCAACATGATTAAATCGGTAAATTAACTGGTTAATAAATTTAAAATATTTCAATTGATTAAATTTTTTATATATCTGCAACCATAATTTAAATCCCGGAATACTCCTATACTGTTGTGCATGGACGAAACCCAACCAATCAAAATTCCTAACCTTATGCTTGCATTTACTCAAATCACCCATGTTTAGCAGCAGTGTGGGATGGTACCGCCGCTAATCGATAGTTTGATGTTTGGCTTTGTACGTAAATGCATGCCTTCTCTTACTGCCTCTGCTTCTACTGCTGCAGTGTATAAATTAGTTCATTATTTTCATTTTCATGATAGAAAAATATATATGAGATATCTATCTATATACTATAACAGAAATTGGCATAAAAAATTGAAAGTTAGCTTTGTTGACAAACCAATTAACTGCTAATCATGGATATATAAATTCTAAATTTAAAGTCAATAAATTGAATATAAAAAAACATTGAAACTTACACAAACTTAACCTTTTATTATGATTGTTAAAATCCGATTCTCATGTCTCAATACTTCCTCTAATATTGTTTTACAGAGAGTTGGTTGATTTTTTTAACTTATGTACTATTTTTGAACCGCGTTTTCCATTTTTTTATCCTTTTTTAATTTTCTTAAATATAAATATATATATATATATTTTTATATGAAATAATTAATGTTAGATAAATCTCTACAAAAAAAAGTGTGATAAAAAAGCACAAAGAATAGTGGGGAGAGAGAGTGCATAAAAAGAAGTGTGATAAAAAAGAACAAAAAATAGTGGGGAGAGAGTGCATAAAAAAATTGAAAAGTTTTAATTTAATTAGTTTGATTTTTTATAAGTTAATTTAATTTTAATTTAAAAGTTTCACATGTCACAAAATGCGTGACATCCCACACCTGATCTAGCTATCGAAATCCGAATGAATGACATCACTAAGGGTGTAAATGAACAGAACGTTCAATAAACTGTTCATAAATCATTCGTATAATGTTCGTTTATGTTCATTTATTAAGCTAAATAAATGAGTATGAAAAAATTTTTATGTTTGTTTAATAAATGAACGAACATGATCAGAGGTGTGTTCGGTTCGTTTATGTTCAAGAACAAACTCGTTTATTGGCTCGTTTATTTACTCGTTTATTTATTAATGATATATCTTATAAAAATTCTATTAGTATATATTAATAAAATTATCCTGGTTTGTATTTTTTTCATTTATAATATACTTATTAATATTTATATTTGACTATTTTATATCTAAACAATATACATGTATGTATTTATTTATTTATTATTTGTTTCTTTGTTTATTATTTATTAACATTGTTCGTGAATATGTTCGATTAAGTTAAATGAACATGTTCGTGAACATTAAACAAACAAACATGAACACACATAATTTTAAATAAACGAACATGAACAAAAATTTGAAATTCTTAGTGAATACAAACTGAACACGAAAAAGCTTAAAAACATACAAACGAACATCAACAGAGGTTTGTACATTCAAGCTTGGTTCATTTGCAGCCTTAGACATCACATTACGTCTCTGAAGCAACTCAAACTAATAACTTGACATAAATTCGCAAAATTAATGTAACACCCTATACTTGGCCTTGTCGTCAAGCCCGAATATCAGGATGCCACACTGCCGTCTCACATCACACACAGTACAGATGAACTCATTCTTTACAGATGAGCTCATTCTTAAAGAAACGTATTCCATTTTAGCATTGACACGAGTTTTATGTCCAATATACTCTTAATTATCAATAAGACTTGCTACACACATTTTAATTGATCATATAATAACAGTTGCACATACATGAGGGTCACTTAGCAAAATTTCAAAATTGACTACGTAGGTATCTATACTGGAACATGGGTATCGATATTTTCCTTACCTGGTATCGATACCGGTTGGAAAATCGATATCAAAACAACATTCTATTTATCGCCTAAAAATGTAACACCAAAAATTATCGGTACCTTTCAATAAGTATCAGTAATTTTACCCCGAGTATCGATACTCGTGATAAGGGATCGATATCAATTTACAATACTGACTTCTTGCACAACGAAATATCACATAGGTATCATTTTTAAAACCCGAATATCGATACCTCTGCTTCAGACACAAAAAATACAGCATAATGAGGCAAATAATCCATCCCAATCATAAACCATTCAACATGTAACTAATACCTCGTCAAATAAACATCAGAATGACCACAATAACAATTCAATCATCGAAAACATGTCCGAGTAACCAAGCGATATAACAAGAACAATATCCATAAATCCTAAGAATTAATAAGCTATGAAGATAACCAAAACGTCATGACAACATTTATGCAATAGTTCTACCATATTGCCTTTATTTTCTTAAAACATAAATAGATAAATAAACACCTACGAATTAATGTAAAAGACTTGCTTGGATCACCTCTCGGAACCACAACGCCCACACCAGAACGCTACTAATCTGCAATAGATTTAAAGGAGTCAGTGAGCTTAACAAGCTCAGTGAATGTCTAGAACAACTAACGTGCAAATATTTCATCAAGCATTAACAAAGTAACCATTTAGCATAATTCTAACAGTTCCAACTCTAGTGTCATGTTATACTCAATCATGCAATATTCATTAGTTTGTTATCATAGTAATCATATGTACTTTAATCATATACCACAATACATACAATCACATGCATAGATAATCACATATCATTTTAAGCATACACCACAGTACTCATAAACATATTCATTGATAATTTGACACTTGAGTTTTGAAACGTAGAAGTGGGCTCTATCACTACTCATCGGATACACGGATCTCCAAAACACCAAATGACTCATAGATTCGAACATATCTCAAAAAGTGAAGCATATAGCTAACACTCTCCATCACACCAAACATGTCCCGTTGAATGGAGCTTAGCTCACATTCCTTTATCTCTCAAACATGTCCCAGGGCCTCAACGCCCAAATCACATAACATATAGGTGAGTACTCTCAATCTTATGACATGCCAACTATATCCAATGGTCTCAAGGTTCACAAGGCCAAAATATCTGTTATTTAACATACATATTACATACTGTTTGTTGAGCTTTTTCACTACATAATCACATTATAATCACAACAAATTCGTTGCCACATGGCACATATAACATGCCCATAATCAACTCTTTCACAGTAGCCACCATAAGCTTAATGCACATATCACAATATCACATTTTAATCCACAATTTCACAACACAATTTCACATATAAATTCATGAGTATGAGAAAGCTTACACTCAAAATTTGGAGTAGGGTTTAGGTTACTTCTAAATTCTCAATTATAAAAAGAAATGTTTAATCTTAGTTTATTTTAGGTTAAAGTGTTAAATAAACCTTAAGAAAATAATTAGAAAAAATAATTAAGTCTCTTGTCAAAAATTGTATTCTATTGAGGATTTTGAATCATGATTTATACTCAATTAAGCCCCTTGAATGCATTTTTCCTTTGAAACCTTGATGGTCGTTAAGTGCTAATATGGCAAGCTAACATGGCAATTGACATGAAAAATAATAATGTGGTGGCTGGTGTAAAAAAATATGACCCGAATACTTAATTGGTTCTTTTATTATTTTACAAAGGTTTAATTGATTTTTTTTATTATATTGTTGGACTTAACTGATCATTTAATTTTAATTTTTTTTTAAAATATTAAAATTATAAAAAATATTGAAGCGTCATTACATATTCTAAATTATAATGAAAATATAAAAATTAAAAAAATAATAAAAAAAGTACAAATAAGTTATAGAAAATTATTAAATTTACAAAAAAAAAAACTATTATTTTATTGGTTTGGAATCTTAAGTTTCAATACCAATAAAATAGATAGATTAAAGTGTGATGACCATCGAATTTGTACAGGTATCGAGTAAGTAGTTTGAGTGGCGATAAGTTCGGTGCTTAATGGCTTGATGTAAGTAATGAGTAAAGATGTTCATGGAGCGATCTAATTTACTAATAAAATAATATAAAATATATAGAATAATTTTATATATTTTATAATTAAATTTAAATAAAAATATTTTTTTATTTTAAAATAATGAAATGAATCATTGCAGCAAGCCAAGTCTAGTTGGTTGGGCTTGAGCTTGGAATTTTTTATTTTTTATTTTGAAATCTTGTCTAAGTTCAACCTTCTAAATCATGATTGGTACTCAATTAAACTTCTTGAATTCATTTTTCCGTTAAAAGCACAAAGCCCAGACGGTTGTGGCAAGTAACATGGTAAAAAATGATGATGTGTCAACTAACATGGGAAAATAATAACGCGATGGTTCAATTGATTTTTTTTATTTTACGAGAACTTAATTGATTATTTAAATAAAAAATTATTAAAATTATTAAAAAATATAAATTATAAAATTCATAAAAGAATTATTAGAAATTTATAAATAATTATAAAATTTATTTAAAACTATAAAAAATATAGAAAAATTTTAAATGTTATATGTGACGATTTTTCCAGTTGAAATTCAAAAATTAGCTCGATAAATTATTAATAAATTTTCAAATTAAAGAAAACACAAGATTTTATAAAATAAATAATAAAAAGTCCTCATTGATTTTAATTAGCTAGGCGTGATTGTCACTGGCCGCCACTTATAAAACCATATTTTAAAATGAAAATTTAAAAAAGTTAACGTTAAAATCCAAAAAAATGACAATTTTAGGTCCACACTAAAGTCCAGAGAAAAAATAGATTCGAGAGTTAGTTATGTGTGAAGAAAATTTTAACACTTTTTATAATATACTTTATTAAATGCATATCATATAATTTTTAAAAATATAAATTTAATTTTAGTAATTAAATGTGATCCTATAAAATAAAAAATTATTTATACGTGTATTTAAAAAAAATACCTGTCAAATTTTATTTTGCTCTATTTAAAAAAACATCTCGTTTGTAATAAAAATTAATAAAATTTCACCCCACATAACGATGAACTCATTATTGATATTAAATCGAGATGTTGTGTTATACACTTAAAATTTATTTAAAAATTAATTTCATGAGTAGAGAGCAAAGTATAATAAAATCTGCGTGAACTCAAGTTAATTGGTTTTAAAATAGAAAAGTGAGATACACCCAAGCCCAAAGTTATGGGCTAAAATCCTTTCTAAGACACCAAAGTTGGGCCGGTTACTAGGCTTCTTTCCACCGGTTCGGGTCGGATCCCATTTAAAAAAAATTAATTTGATACTTTTAAAAAAAAAAATCGATTGCTTTATGAAATACAAATTTTAAATTTAGAAAATCTAATCCTCCTTTCTTTATGAAAGATCAATAGGAGAGCGGCAATCAATTTGGTATTCTACTTTGACTTTGGGTGCATTCTCTTTCAAACTACTCACTCCACTACTTGTTATTTATATTATATCTACATTTATTTTAACATTAACTTACTCCCTCGATTTGCAAATGTCTCCAAATTACTCTTCAACCTTTCATCATTTAATATTTTAAATGTATTTTTTAATTATTTTACTTAATATAAATTTTTAAAAAAAATGTTGATTACTTAATATAAAAACTATTAAGTTTATTATAAATTTGAATAGGTGCTTTAAGAAAAAATATTTTAATCGGTATCTTCAATTTTATTTTTTTATGAATATTATGTGAATTTTTTAAATTTAAAAATCACATCAGAAAATTTAATATTAAAATTTTAATAATAATAACTAGAACTGATTTTTTATATTTAAAGATATTAAATTTTGGTTTTTTTACCTAAAGAATACAAAAAGAATTAAAAAAATTCCAAATTGGTATACGAAATCAATTATGTACCAAAATAGTACAAAAGGGTGGTGCCGCCTGTGGCACACCCTCAACCACCCAATTTCTGTTTTTTCTTTCAGCAGTTTTGTTGAGGGACCTATTATGGAATTTTTCCAGTTTTGAGAAAAGGGAGGGAATTAAATTTGAATAATTGCCTTCTAAGCCCTCCCTATTTATTATTTTCTTTTTATTTTCAACTCACTATATTGTGTTTAAACAAACCATTAATCTATTTTTGTAGTTAAATAAGCCCTTTACTTATAGTTTTTACTCATAAAATTTAAAAACTTGTTGATTAAATTAAATATATATTTTTTATTTAATAAATTATTCTCATCAAATTTGCATCAACATAAGATGTGAATTAGTTTATATTTTTTAAATAGCTTTACTTTAGCTTTACTTTACACAATTAACAATACTTCACTATTAGGGCACATGTTTGGAAATTGTAAACATTATGATATACATTTTTGGACTCTTCAAATTTCATATATGCATAGATTTAATAGTTATTATTATATTACTTAGAGTAATTGATATTGTATTATAATAATATCTATTTATATTTAAATTAAATATACAAATAATTTAGATATTTAAAACTTATATGTCATATATCATTATATAATTTTTTTTTTTTACTTTCCATCATTATGTCTAAAATAGATATTTTTAACTTTCAACCGTAATTTTACAATAATAATATTAAACACTTGAAATCAACATATTACACTTTTTTACAACACTTTTTCAAAATGATAAGTATCATTTCCTTTTTTTTTCTTTTATGATTTAAAGCTTTATTTGTTTTTAACGTTGAATATCTTATACTACAACTGTTATTATACTTTTTTCTTGCAGAGATGAAGTCGAAAATTTTATGCCGTGGGATTGAGATAAATTTATAAAATATAGGAAGGGTGCAAAGCTAAAAATTTTATGATAAATTTCTTAAAATTATTTATTAAATTTAAGGAGGATTAAAATATTATTTTACTACAAAATTAAAAAGGTTTCAATTGAATTATTATTTTTGGGAGGGGATAAAATTGAAAATTTTCTAATTATCCAGAGAGGGGGAGCAAAGACTCGATCTGCCACTTTGTCCCTATTCTCATGTTTACGTAACACATTATCATTTTTGTGTTTTTAAAATTTAATCAACAAGTGTTTAAATTTTATGAGTAAAAACCATAAGTAAAGGGTTTATTTAACTACAAAAACAGATTAATGGTTTGTTTAAACACAATATAGTGAGTTGAAGGGGAATAAAAAGAACATAGTAAATAGGGAGGGCTTAGAAGGCAATTATTCAAATTTAAAGTTGGGTGTGACGGCCACACCTTTTCTCAAAACTGGAAAAATTGCATAAAAAAAAAACAGAAATTGGGTGGTTGAGGGTGTGCCACAGGCGGCACCAAAGGTGCCAGTGGCAGAGGTGCCATTTTGGTACATAATTGATTTCGTATACCAAATTGGAATTTTTTTAATTTTTTTGTATTCTTTGAGTAAAAAACCCTTAAATTCTTGAAAAATAAAAAATAAGAAAAAAACTAAATTTTAAATGTAAAAAACTGTATAGAAATTTAAATAATATTTTAATTTGCAATAATCAACTCAATGTTAAATTATTGGTTTGTTGGATTGAGGAAACGGTGGCGGCTTTCAATAAATACTTGTGTTTTAAAATATATAAAAAGGTTGGGTCTCACAAACCCCGAAGGGTCAAAGAGTCAAAGTTGAGACGCAGGCAACCAAGACAAAATTGTAATTTGAAGCCACCATAAATTATCTTACCTTACATCAATACAAAATAAATTGAGTATTTAGCTCAAATTTAATCATTATTTCTTTTAACAAATCCAATCATCCACTCAATTAATTAAATTAATTTATTTTTCAATAGATTAATTATGATAATTATGGATGATTTAGATTTTTCTAACTGTGTGTTGTATATTAACATATCCATTTTTACTTTACGCTATTATGATTTTAAAAGACATTAAGCTTGTCTCTTAAACTACGAGAATAACGTATATCAATGTGAAAAATTTCACAATTTTGAGTCTCATTATTTAAACATCTAATAAAAAATTAATCTAAAATTTGATAAAACACTGAAGAACAAAAATAAAAAAGAAAAGAAATTAATTAAGGGAGAAGTTTTATTAGAATAAAAATAAAAAAAGGTTGAAACAATCTATAAGGACCAAAATGCAAAACTCACAACATTTGATGTGCTATAATATAGTATGTAATGAACACCATCTCTCTCAGAAGCGAGATTATAAGCTTTCCATTTAAAACTACAATAATGGCAAGTCCATTGAATGTAGAGGGTGCTAATGGCTGTAGACCAGAAGGAACCAATGGAGGGTGTTGGAAAAAAGTCATGGATTTAGGAGAGGCTAAGACTCAAATAATGTTTGCAGTGCCAATGGTGTTATCCAATGTTTTTTACTTCTCAATTACTATGGTTTCTGTCATGTTTGCTGGCCACCTTGGTGAGGTCGAGCTTGCTGGTTCAACGCTTGCCAATTCGTGGGCCACCGTTACTGGTTTTGCTTTCATGGTAACCTCTTAGTTTAAACCTTAATCTGCTTTTTCATGTTCTCGTCTGAAAATTTTTGTGAATTCAGACAGGTTTAAGTGGAGCATTGGAGACTCTTTGTGGTCAAGGATTTGGTGCAAAAATGTACAAAATGTTGGGGATTTACCTTCAAGCTTCTTGCATTATTTCCTTCTTTTTCTCGATTATCATATCGGTTTTATGGTGCCTCACTGAGCCAATCCTTGTTTTGCTTCACCAAGATCCTGAAATCTCGAGAGCTGCTGCTGTTTACATGAAGTATTTGATTCCTGGTTTATTTGCTTATGGTTTTCTTCAAAACATATTGAGGTTTCTTCAGACACAAAGCATTGTTATACCTTTGGTCGTGTTTTCTGTCGTTCCATTGGGCATCCATTTCGGGATTGTTTACAGTTTGGTAAACAAGACAAGTGTTGGTTACAAAGGTGCTCCCATGGCGGCTTCAATTTCAATATGGATATCATTTCTTTTATTAGCTCTATATGTTCTTTTCGCCAACAAATTTCAGAACACATGGACCGGATTCTCTTTAGAATCATTTCGTTTTATCATACGGAACTCCAAATTAGCCCTTCCATCTGCAGCAATGGTTTGGTGAGTATTTATTTAACCCTTCATTTTCCTTAAAACTATTAGTATGAGTTTAACACTAATGTTGATCATATGTTGTCCTAGTTTGGAGTTCTGGGCATTTGAGATTCTTGTGTTCTTAGCTGGTCTGATGCCCAATTCAAAAACAACAACTTCATTGATTGCAATATGGTAGCCTTTTTCTTATCTTTTTTTTTTTTTTTTAATTATCATATGTTTTCTTATCCATTTTTACCGAGCTTTAGATTTGTTTTTGTATCATCTCCTCCAGTGTGAATACAGAAAACATTGCCTACATGATCACATACGGCCTTAGTGCTGCTGGAAGGTTAGCTTTTTCACCAATTTTCATCTCTGTTATTCGAATTTGGATAGAAATATATACCTGACTTAATTATATTTAACTGGTTGAATTTTGTTTTTAGTCCTTATACTTTATGAAAATTATGGATTTAATCCTTATATTTTAATTCGTTTATTTTTAGTCTCTGTTCTTTTCAGATTTTAAAATTTCAACTCTCCCCAAATGATAATTGTTAAATTCATTAAGTGAAGTGCTGCTATTTCCAAAATCTGATGCGGCAAACATGTGTGTAATGTTATGCTAGTTTATTATTTTAACATATTATTCATTAAAACTCCAGTTAATGGATAACGAATGTTATTTGCATTAAGACTGAAATTTCAAAATTAAAAAATTATAGGAACTTAAATTGATTTTATTAGAAAATATAGACTAGATCTATAACTGAGACCAAAATTGGTCAATTCAAAAAGTATAGAGACTAATTTTGATCAAATTAAAGTGTAAAAATTATCCACAATAAAATATAGAGATTAATAGTAGAGTTTAACTTATTTAATTTTATTTTCAAAATTTTCATTTACTTTGAAAATCAATAAGATTTTATTCATGTGTCTATATCAAAATATTTAGTATTCCCAACAAACGTCAACAGGAATAATAGGCATATTGCATTTTTACGTAGAGATAATATTATAAAAGATATATTGAGATAAGGTTGTGCTTTTTCCCAGCACAAGAGTGTCGAATGAATTGGGGGCAGGAAATCCAAACCGGGCAAAACATGCCATGACAGTCACTCTCAAGCTCTCCATCCTTCTTGCGCTCGTAGTTGTTCTAACCTTAGCCTTGGGACATGATATCTGGGCTGGTTTCTTCAGTGATAGCCATTCCATTATAAAAAAATTTGCACAGTTGACACCGTTGCTCATTGTTTCTATAGTGATTGATGCCATACAAGGCGTATTATCAGGTTTGGATTATGTTCGACAATTCATATTTACATATTGAAATGATCGATTCTAACTTAAAACCATCCATCATGTGGTGTTGCAGGGGTTGCTAGGGGATGTGGTTGGCAACGCTTGGCAGTATTGGTGAATTTGGGTGCTTTCTATTTCATTGGCATGCCAATTGCGAGTGTTCTTGGTTTCAAATTTAAGCTGCATGTTAAGGTGAGGAAATTATGAATCTCAATACGGAAAACCCTTTTTTGATAAATGATTGACAAACCATTTTTCTCCATTAACATTTAAAATTGCCAATTAAATAATTTTTTTATCTGATCAAATGAATAAAAATACATAATTATTTTTTTATAATAAAATGTTGTTTGATAAATTGAAAAATTAAGTGTTGAAAAAAAATTTAAAATTTGTTTGGTATATTAATTAAAATTATTGGATTTGAAATATATATTGTTATTTTTAAAAAAAAATATGTTATTTTATAAAAGAAATAGAATAAAATAAAAATAATTGAAAGAATTCTATGCAATTTTTTATTATAAACAATCATTTTTACGTTTTATTTCTTCAATAATTTAATTTTCTTTAAAATTATTAATTAAATAAAATTTTTATATATAATGTAAAAATAATAGTGCTATTGTTTTAATAATAAACGATTGATGTTAGTGGGGTTTTATAAAAAAAATAATTTGTTGTCCCACTAATTATTATTTTTTCTTTGTGATTAGGGTTTATGGACAGGCTTAATTTGTGGTCTATCTTGTCAAGCTTGCACCCTTGTGTTGATTACATTTTATAGAACATGGACAAAATATGAGGTTTCAGAAGAGAATATCAAAGAAACTCAAGTTTCCGTTTAATTTCTCCAAAAAACAAATTCTTGATACGATTTCGTTAGTGGATCAAATACCATCAATTAGTGGATCAAAAGTTCGATACCACCAATAATATGATACTACAAGTGGATTTGATACGACCAAGTTTAAGCATGATAATGAGAAAAATTAGCATGGCAGTTTCTTGATGTTGGATTCTTAAAGATGAAGTCACTCAAGCAAATTAGATCATGGAACCTAAGTGGTGAAAGAAAAATTACAAAATAAAAGATTTTATTTATTTATGTATTTGGGCTGTTGCTCATAAAAAAAATTTTTATTTTTAAGGGAGAAATTATTTTATGGAACTTTCCCATCATATTATTTATACTCTATTTTTAATTATTTAATTATATTTAATATTTTTTACACATAATTTTGGTAATTTTTTACATTGAATTTCAAATCTAGAACCTAAATCCTGAACCGTAAACCCATACATAAACCCTAAACCCTTTTAAGGTTCAATATCTAGGATTCAGGGTTTGGGGTTTGAAATTTGAGCTTGAGGTTCAAGTTTAGGGTTTGAGTTCATGATTCAAGTTTGAGATTCAAGGTTTAGGATTTGAGGATAGGAGTTTAGGGTTCAGAGTAAGAAACTTACCAAAATTGTGGAAATGACATGGAAAATATTGCTGAAATGTTATTAAATAATTGGAAAGGGACCATGAATGATGTGGTGGGAAGGGTCCATACAATAATTTCTCCTTTTTAATGACCGTCCATCGTACCAGCATTTTCGCTCTAGCAAAATAATTTCCAGTTTTGCTTTTCAGGGCATGATCTGCTGAACCATTTTTTCCACTCTAGTTGAACCATTTCGAATTTTTTTGCTTTTCAAGGCTTGCTCCTTGTATCGGTTTTTTTAAGGTTAGCAAAATTCGATTCGTTTCGAAAAAATTAAAAAAAATTCAAATTTCAAGTTAATTGAATCGAGTTATTCGAGTCAACTTGAATAAGTAATTCGAGTTTTGAGTTCGAGTCGAGTTGAATTTTATAATGTGAATAACTCAAATAATTTGAATAAAAATTTGATGTAAATACCCTTTTGGTCCCTATCAATTTTGAAAATGAACAAATTGGCCTCTCTTAACAAAAATTAAAAAAATTCAAAATATTTTCAAAAAGTTTAAATAATTTTTAAAATTTAAAATATTTATAAAAATTTCAAAATTTGTGTTTTTAGAAAATTATAGAAAAATTTAAAAAATTCTAATAAATATATAATAAGTTAAAATTTTAAATTTTTTTTAGCAATTAATGCAAAACAGCCAATTGGAAAGCAGTAATCATGTTTCTAATCCTCCAAGCTACCAACAAAAGAACTATACCATTTGATCCCTCTATGATATTGATAAAAAAAAATTAATAAAATGCAAGGTAGAGAGATTTTACCATGAATCGATTGATTCTATATGACTTATTTCCAACCTTTTAACCGCTTTTATTTGGACATGGGGTTGAGGGTGATATTTTTTTATTTCACGTTCACAAATAGGCATGCTAGATTATGCATTCCATCTATCTATATATACAGATAAATAGTTGACCTATAGGTTCACATACGATATCTTTCTATACATAGTGATGGTATCAACTCATATGGCCATGTTCGATTTGGTGGAATAAAAATAAAATAGAAATTAGCTTTCAGAGAAATGGCTGAGTGGTTGATAGCTCCGGTCTTGAAAACAGGTATAGTTTGAAACAAAGAACTATCGAGGGTTCGAATCCCTCTCTCTCCTTTTTTTCGATGAATAGAATTTTTTTCTTTATTGCCTTTTTTTCCTGGATTCTTAATTAAGAATCTTAATATTAATAAAAGGTAATGGCTCGACTGGGTGGAATAGCCAAGCCAGAACAATATATATTTTAGATAGAAAATGAGTTGAAACAAAAGGAAAAAAGAATTGAATAATAATTTTGGGAACTAAATAAGTTAAATAATGATTCAAGTTTATTATACTAAAGTATTAACTTTTTTATTATTTTGCTTTGAATTTTTTTTCCAAATATGTATAGTTTCAAATTTATGTGCTCTACCATAAAATTAGTTATACAGTAACAAAATTTTAATTTGACATGTTTAATTTTTTAATTTAACTCGAACAATTTCACTTGATTCGATTCAACTCATGTTTAATTTTTTAATTTAACTCGAACAATTTCACTTGATTCGATTCAACTCGAATTTTATTACTCGATTTGAAAAAAATTAAATGAAGTTAGGATGATAAAATAAGACCCGTCAATTCGATTAACTAGAAATTTTTTTACTCAATTCGATTCGATCCAATGCTGACCCAAATTCTTTCTACTCTAGTAGAATCCTCTTTGTGCTTTCTAAATATGTCTTTTCGTTCTTGTTATGTTGATATTTTAAATTGTTGGCAAAATAAGATCTCTACATTAATGGTGATGACATTTTGATTATATTTTTTATTAAATTTTTAATTGAATTTGTATTTATTAAGTTAGGTTGGTAGGATTTTTGGAATAAAATATCATAGATTAGGTTGGTAGGCTTTTTGGAAAAAAAAATATCATAGATTTCTTTTAATAGGCATTAGTTTTTTACAAGTTTTAAATGAGTCAAAATTCAATTATTTTTATTAATTTTAATTTAAAATGATAATTTTCATAATCATAAGTTTTAAATTATTATATAAAAAAATTAAAATCACAATTTAAATTATTTAGAAGTCAAAGAGGACTAACAAATCAGAAGAAATATAACTTTTCTAACAATATTTTACATAAATAATAAAAATTCCACCATCCTAGCCAATAAAAGAAGAAAATTTTAATTTTATATAAACACACAAATTTATTTATCCTTTTCAATTAAATTGAAAGAAAATTTTGGAAAAAATATTAGGAGTGGGAATGCATTTTGTGCCCTCTAATAAAAATTGTCAAATTAGTCTTTGTATATTTGAAAAAAAGTACAAATTGACCATTCTATTAGAAATTTCATCCATTTGTACTATTAAGTGATGATTCGAATTTTTTAAAAAAAATTATGCAAGTGATGTGGAATTAAATGATGAGTAGGATTAGGTAAAAGTATCGTGGAGACCTTTGTATAAAGAGTCAGATTACATTTTGCCCCCTCTATTGAAAAAAAAGTGTAAATTAACCCATGTACGTTAGATGAAAGAGCAAACTGGTCTTTTAGTAAAAACATCTATTTCTTCTATTAAGTGATAACATGGTTGATGAAGCAACTAAACAGCGTCATGTGGTGTGTCATATGTACCTCATACTGGTGGGGATTTTAAGTGTTAGCAAATATTTAAAAATTAAAAAATATCCTAAACAACAAACAAAATTTTAATAATTATTTAAAAAACATATATGATGAACCTAGACAGAAAGCTGTCTAGGTTCATCCTATATATGTTTTTTAAATAATTCTAAAATTATAGATAATTATTTAAAAATTATATTTTATACATAAAAATTATTTAAAAATTTATGGTTTTTATTATAAAACTAAAAGATGTAACACCCTTCACCCGGTCCGGTTGCTAGACTCGAGCTATAGGATGCTACAACAGTTAACAGAGTATATCACCTACAAATCTGGCTTTAAAATTTAATTAAACAATAAAAACATTTCATAATTCATGCATAATATGATTTACAAACTAATCAGAGTCTCAATCGACCTTATAAAAGCTCTTAAGTTGACCCAAGAATAAAATATGGACCAAATTAAAACTTTTCAAAAAGTAGAGCAAATTTTCAAAACAAGGGTCATACGTCCGTGTGCCCAAGCCATGTAACAGACTATGATCGTGTGGAACTGGAGTCATATGGTCGTGTGTCTAGGTCATGTAACTCACTAAACCGTGTAGATCAAATTGTAAAAAATCATCAAAAGTTACACGGTCATGCGACTGGGCTATGTAACAAATTGAGACCATGTGAAAAGTAAACAACCAAATCTACAATACTCACACGGACGTGTGGCTAGCCCGTGTGACAATCGAGAACTGTGTGCTTCTAATACTTCCTATTATCCAGTAGACATACAATCGTGTCACCAGCCCATGTGTGACACACGGCCGTGTGGTACAAATTATTCCTTATGGTATATAATTCAATTTTTAACCTAAAAAGACATTTCATAACACAATTTGACCAATGGTAAACATATTCAAAACAATTCAAAAGCACACCATATCAACCCCTAATTATCTAACCAATATGCCTAATGGCACCATCACAACAAGATCTATGTAACACCCCAAACTCGACCTAGAAGTTATGGTCGAATATGGTGATGTCACATGGAACGGGTTTTGTGAACTAAGTCGTCACAATAAAACCATTTCAGCTTATTAGCTCTCATTTGTTTTTAACAAATTCAAAAACGTTTATTCAACTCTTAAGTTTTTTTATTCATTATCAAAACATTAATCCATTTGCCTAAAAATCATTTAGAGCGGAAGTTTATGAAAAATCATGATGTTTTAGCAATACAGTTCATGATTTAGAAAACATTATTTAGAAAATCGTCGTTTTAAAGGAAAACCTCTTGATAAAGCATGCATAAATTGAGCAACAAAACCAAAACCAACAGTTAAAAGTCCATGGAATCCCAGAAAATACCAACTCTCAAATCACTATGCCAAACTTAAATAAAACTAATAAGCAAAATAAATAGTTTATGGCGAGTGGTCACCGTCGAGTCCTCCGCTGCACCGATCCGCCTAACTCTGTAGATTACCTGTACAGAACAGACAGAAAAGGGGTGAGTTTACGTAAACTCAGTGTGTAACCCAACAGAATTAAACATGCACACACAGAGAATCTCACAAATCAGACAGATACATATGTAGATTCGGGCCTAAGCCCATTCCAAATACAGATACATATAAGCAGATCATAAATCAGCAATCAAAGTCCTACCCCCATCCTCTACACACCATCTCCGTCCATCGCTACACACCATGTGGGGTTTATAACACCCATCTAGCCCTACACAACATATAGTGCTGATACGACACGTAACAGATAATATACAGCATTGCTGCCATAAATTAGGTGAAAGTCACCTCTCAGAACACTTCTTCCAGATATATTTACCACCCCAACCCAATAACAAATACAAGAATCGATTGCAGATATACAAATTAACATGCCCAACATGCTATTACTTAATCATATAAATAATAACTAGACATGCACAATATTTATCATGTTTCAGAACAAAATATCAGACTTTCAAATTTACAATTTTAGGGTTGGGTTAGCCCTTACCGACCCTACAGTAGGCCTACAGTCGATCGAGGCGACCCGTGCGGCCCTAAAAGAAATTTCAGATAAATGGGCCTACATGCTCGGGTGGCCTACACACCCGGATTGGCCTTGCCTGTGTGGATCACACTGCCTGGCCCAAAAACCCACACACCTGTGTGGCCCACACACCCAACTTGGCCTAGCCCGTGTGGCCCACACGGCCACACTCGAGCCACCATACGACCGTGTGTTGCGCACGGCTATGCTTTCGTCGATTACACTGCCGTGTTCTCGCACACGGCCTACCACACGGGCGACCACACGCCCGTGTGGCGTCGACAGTTTACAATTTTGGCTTTTGGCGAATCCATTTTTTCTGTGTTTCGGGTACACACCTGTTACGGAAATAATGCAACAACAACCCCGAGCTCTCCAAAACCGAAGAACAACAATCCAAAAGCCACTTAGCAAATGATTTGCGAACCAACACTTAACCCTAAAATTACATGAGTGACTTACCGAAAAAATAAACAATCCCTAGCGTGGTTTAAGCTATTCGAACACAACTTTACTGCTCACCACGTTCCCCTAATCCACAAATATGCAGAAAAGTTCCCTAACTTATATACCAAAACGCCAACACAACAATTAAGCTAAACCAACGAGTTGAAAACCAAGTTTCAGAAACTAAAAATTCCACTTATCAGAATAGTGCGAAACGCCAAAATAATGAGACGAAAAGGACTACGATACGAAAAATCAAAATTGAGGGAGGAAGAGGGAAAGGGAAAAGAAGAAAACGTAGGGAAAGGGAGAAGAAACGTCAGTTTTTTTTTTGGTCTGGAAAGAGAAAATTGAAAAAAAACTTTACTAGAATTATCCCCAAATCCCCCCTTTTTCTCCACTAATCCACTAACCTTCAACCCCCTCAGACTCCCAGTCCAACCGAAACTCCATCAGTCAACCGAGCAAAAATAACATCTACACTAATGTAAGGATTCGAACATAGGACCTCCATCACACCAACACCCTTACCACTCAAACCAGCAAGCTCATTCTGATATGAGTTAACAGACAATTTTATAAAAGCCCACTGAACAAGAGTAAGGCTTGGATAAAAAATAACAAAATTTACAAAAGTAAGACTTGAACTCAAGACCTCAAGTACACCCTCAAATCACTTAACCACTGAAGCAGATACACAATTGTGTCACATTTACACAGAAACAGAAATGAAAACTCGAGGAGTTACAATCTAAGAAACTTTCAAACCATTCATTCAATTCAAACATGCATATAAACCTATGTTACAAATTCACATATTGTCAAAATAACTTGCCAAATTCTCACCTCATTAACCTTTCCTTTACACAAAATAAAACTTGACCATTTATGCATTAACATAGTGACTACAAACTAGCATATATACCTTAAAATTTATATCCAATCATCATCAAAACCACCCTATTTCTTGATTCAAAAACATGAACACCTCAACTAAACATGCACATTAAATTCAAATCTTTTAGGCATACCATATAAACTTTCAAAACCAACATTACGTATAAACCATTTCATCATCTTTCCAAAATTATCACTTAAACACAAAAACACTTTCACAACCAAGCCTATATACATGCCATATAATCGAGTTTAGAATAATTAACAAGTCTACTGAGACTGAAGCTGGATAGTGTGAGCTCTGGGGATGATTCGATAGACACGTTCTGCAAAATGTCAACTACAGAAAATAGAAAACTAAACAGAGTAAGCTTTAAGTAAGCTTAGTAAGTTTACATGTTTAAAATATAAATAAACCTACCTCGAATAAAAAATATGAAATAAAACAATTAACATAATAGTAATAACCTGACATCACAGTTCATAAGGAATAGGTGAGTTCGTCATAATATCGAATCACAAAATATTTCCACATTTGACATAATATTCAATGAGGTCAATTCACATAGATTCAACACATTCCATAACATATTATATCATTTAAACTCAGATCAGATTAGCTCGATGAACTATAGCAAGAAGATTTGGATACTCGAGTACCTATACCCCAGCAAAGAGCACCATAGTGTTATACAGAGGCATTGTGTAACATCCTGAATTTTAGGGCATGTGCATTTTGTGCAATGAATGCTTAAATATGTTAAATTGAGAATTTAGGTATTAATTGGGCTCAGGAATGGGCTGAGACCTCAGTTAAAATATTCTGTTTGGGCATTATAAGTTTTAAAGATAGTTATCTATGTTAAAAATATCAAGATTGGGCTTGTGGCCCAGTGGCAAAATGGCGCCACTAAGAGGGAAGGGAGTTGGCATCACTGGCAAAGGAGGAGGCCCAAGTTTTGGCCACTTGGAGCCCATGTTTTTAGGCCAAATTCGGCATTTAAAGAGGAGCTAGGGGGATGGCACAAGGCTATAATTTAGGAAAATTTTAATGTTTTTAATTTGTGGATAATAAGCTGATAAAGGAGGGAGGAGTTAGAGCTAATTAAGTCTCTTTTGGATGAGTTAGTAGATTAAAATAAAGGAGAAAAGATAGGATTTATCTGCAAGGTTAGGTAAGTGTCGAAATTTCTATAAATAAGGGGGGATATCTCATCAATTCTGGCATTAGAACCCTACTCTTTCTTCTCTTCCTGTGCCGAAAATTTGAAGGCCATCTCACTTGTTTTCTTTTCTCATCTTTTCTCTTCCAAAAGCCGAAAATCACTACCTCACCTTTTCTTTCTTTTTCTTTGAAATTTCCTTTTAGCCGAATCTTCTGATCCCGATTATTATTCTTCTCCCATTCACTGAAAGCCAAAACTCCTCATTCAATTCTTCTAAAAGCAGAAAAACACATCTATTTCATCTTTTCGGGATTTTCTTAAAAGCTGAAATCCCTAGATCTCATCTCTTGTGACTGCCGAAATCCTTCTGTGGTATCTGCTTGTGCCAAATCTCGAAGGAAACTAAAGGTAAGTATTGATTCGTAAGATTTCAATCTTTTCTGGCTTTTTAGGGACTCTAGCCGAATAGCTATAAGGAGCTAATCTTAAGTTTTTTCTCTTATTTGCAGCGTTCCGGGATTTGAAGGGGAGTCACTCGCTTAGATCTCTAAGATAGAGTTCAGTAACACTCGAATCGTGTTACTTTTGGGATTTCAAGGTAAGGAGATCTATTAGTTTTAACGTGTAAATTCGGGTATTTATTAACCCTTGGCCGAATGTAGAGGAGCCCAAATCTTCGTATTCTTCCAGCTTTTGAGCAAGGTTTTAGACTACGGGTTGTAGATCCAGATAGTAAGGATTTAACTAAGGGAGTAAAACTACGCGATATCAGGTGTGTAACACTTCCACACCATTTAGATTGCCTGTTAAAATATGTTATAAATATGTTATATTCTGATAAATGCTGAAATCCCGGCATCATGGTTGAAACCCGATGAGGGTAAAAGCGAATCACCAGGTTAGTGATCTCTGTCATTCCTAAGTGAATGTTCCTGTTAAGGTGACATATGTGATAAGTATGTTGTTTTCTGTGATTGCATGAGGTTGGGTTTATTGAAAGGGGAAGTGTTCTGTTGTAGCGGCTTCTGCCATGACCTGTTGTAGCGGCTTCTGCCGTGACCTGTTGTAGTGGCTACGGCCATGATTTGACGATGAGCAGCACGACTGCCATCAATGGCATGTAGCGGTGCGGGTTGATTGTAGAAATCCCCTATGGTGTGAATGGCTAGTACGGGTGGCGTGTAGCGGATGGAAACCTAGGATTTGGGTTGGGCTTGCATAATTTTTGTTATATATATATATTAATCTGTTATTCTGTTCTGTGGGGCTAGGGCCCAAATATAATGGTGCATGAGGGTTGCACACTGAGTCTCGCGACTCAACCAATTATTTAACATTTTCAGGTAGCACCTAGTGCATCGGACCGGGCTGGAGAGGAGCGCAAGGTGGCCATGCAAAAGAACATTTGGATTCAGCAAAAAGACTTTAATTTATTATTTTATATTTTTTTAATGGGTTTTAGATCTCGTTGTAATAAGGCCATGGGCCACTGGATTCATATTTATATAATTGGGCTTTTATTACTATTAAACATTTGGATTTTACATTTTAATTAAGCTAAAGCATGTATCAAATTTCGGTTTCTAATTCACTAAGGCCTTAATATAAAATGTATATCTTTTACAAATTATTCTACTACTTAGTTTTCCCGAATGAAAGGTTAAACTCAAGAAAAATATTTCCCAAAATTGCGACATCTTTTAAAATCTCTTTAGTGACATGCCAGATCCGGTCGTGGTGTTTGGGCCGGGTCTGGGGTGTTACACATTGAACTGCAAATAGAGGCACTGAAGTGCAATCCCATACAAGCGCGCAATTAACCCTATTGACATGCCAATCGTATTCTAATTGTTTACTAAGTTCAAACGAGCATTTATATAGAATTCATAACATTTACACCGTCGTACCATTTCGATGAATCAAATCATATTTCATAACCATATCATATTTATTCAGCATTCCACATGAATTATAATTATCACATACGTGAAACTATACAATTAAGTCCTTAAGTTCATTTCTCACCTTTCATACTAATTTGTAAACATTGTAAAATACATTCAAACAATATAAGTTCACAATTCAACTCACGCCCCAATCTAGGGGCTAAAATTTTTTTTCGAGTTAGATGGTTGTGTTGGAAATCTATTTGTTGTTATTTTGGGCCTCTGTTTGAAGTTGGGTTCGCTTAGTATTTTTGGAAACTTTAAAGTAAACAAACCTTGAAGCTTGGAGTAGTTTGTTAAGAGACTCTTAATGCTACAAGAGGCCGTAAGTTCAATTCCCATTAGTACCGTATATCTTATCAATTCTATTCTTTTGATCATATTCAATTTGTTCACATCCTAACTTATATTTATTTGTTGTGAGCACTTAGATAATAAAATGAGTATTATCCTAGTTGTTGAGAACAAGCATAACTACCCAAAAGGCACAAGTTTGATTTCTTTTCTCCTATTTTATTTTTTTTAGCATTAATAGCTTGGTCAAACCCCTTTTGCCGCCCAAAATTTGTTACCATGCAAGGGAAATTCTTTCCTCCTTTACCTTTCTTATCCCCTTTATCTTTCCCCTTGTTCCCCTTCCTTTCCTTTCCTTTCTCATATTTCACTCATTGCCTTTTTCCCTTCCCCTTTAACTTGCTAGCCATCCTATGTAGCTTAGGAAAGGAATTCATTATTTTCTCTCCTCCTCCATTTGAACCACCATAGTTTTTTATTGCTACCACCTTAATCACTTTTAGCCACTACCGCTTTGCAAATCAACCACCACCATACCACCATCTCTTCCCTTTCTTCTTTTCTTCCCCACTATTGGACCTCCACCGTATGACGTTGTAACATCGCCACGTTGTTGCAGCTCGTCATCGTTAGTTTTCTCTCCTCTTATATTTTTTTTAGATCTTTCTAAATCCTCATCTCAGTATAGATTCATCAAAATTGATTGATATTGGTAAAGGGTAAATGTATTCTTTTCAGGTTTGAAATAGTTATCTTTCAAAGCTTTGGTCGAACCTATTAATGGTGTTAGTCGGTCTTAATATGTATGCCATGTGTGTTATTATCTAAGGTACGGTCATAGAAAGAGATCAACTCAGATTTGAACAGTAGGGGTGTTATTGGTTTAGATCTATTGATCGATGGTTGAGGGAAGTGATTATTTTGGAATAGGAAATCATATTATTTTCTTTGCTTTTGGTCGAATCTAACATGGTGATTTTGTGTGCTTCATTTGTTCAAGTTTAGATCAGAATATTGTGAACTAGATCTATTATTAATTGAACGTGCAAAATAAGGTATGGGTCATAACCAATAATGTTTGCGTGATTTATTTGAAATGGAAAATTATATTCGCATAATTTATCAATTCGACCAAATGTGGAAAGTGTTACTATGATTGATCGATTGGACTCATGATTCAAGTGATGATCACACATGACCATGTTTCCTTAATGTGGTCGAGTGTGCCAATAATTTGTTATCGTTACCGATGCTCTGAAAGCATGATTACACATGCTTACTGTTTCCGTTACACTAAACGTGTGGTATATATGCTAATATTGTTATCGAACTAATTTTGATACTGTTATCGTACTTATTTTGATACTGTTACCAAACTAATTTTGATATTGTTACCGAACTGATTTTGATACTGAAATGCAAGAAATGCATTTTTGCACTGAAGGGGGATTTGGTATGATTGAAGGAGGAAGATCTGGCGGTTTATCTGCAATTCTGGTGGTTTAACCACATAATTATGGAAGTTATCTGTAATTCTAGTGGCATGACCACATTTATGGCAGCTTGTCAGCAATTTTGGCAATTTATATGTGATTCTAGTGGCTTTCCCACAAACTGGTGTGTTTTTGGATGGAACAGGTTTTGAGGAACTCTTATGGTGTGTAGCGGAGTATGGGTAGGAATTTTTCCTTAAATGCATAAATACAATGTTTTTTTGAAAATCATACACATACATTTGAGATTTATGAACTCTGTTTTTTATGGCACTATTGACTTCGACCTACACTGAGTTTTATAGCTCACTCCCTTTAGTTTTCTAATTTTCAAATAAGCCCCGAGTTTAGGACATGGACGCAGTTATCAGAGGAGCCTCTCAGATGATTTTAAGTTTAAATACTTAAATCTTTAATATATGTTTATTTTTGGGACTATAATAATTTTCGTAATGGACTGTGGCATGAGACTTTATTTTAGGGATTATTATTTCGAGTTGGATGACATTAAGTTTTAAAAACTGTATAAATTGGTATTTGATAATATTACGCATGAAACTTGGTTTTTAATAAAATATGACAAAATCACTCTTTTTCGTTGTGACAATGAAAATAAGTTTTGAATAATAATTAAACTTAGTTTTCTGAAATATGTGATCTTTACAAATGAATTTCTAAAGGAGCGTGATTTTTAAAATAAAGCGTGATTTTTAAAATAAACATGTTTTTCCCAAAACAAAGAAAAATAATCAAGCTCACAAGTTTTGAATTAAAAAAGGCTAATAGTTTTAAAATACAGAAATTTTCTGCACCATTCTAGTGGCCAATGTAGTCTTTGAAATTCAACCATAACATTTAGGTTAGGTTTGGGAGGTTACAAAAATCAATACATATAAGCACATAACCATACCCTATGAACTTACCAGGCAAAATCAGCTAACAAGTTGATTTGTAGGGGCTATTCAACAATTTTCCCTTTTTTCCAATTATCTTCAACTTGCTTCAAATCTTTATTTATATAGTAATTAACTCCAAATACCTTATAATGTCTAAATATATGCATATGACCTTTTAATATCATATTACAAAATTTCTCAGAACTTTTATATTTTATTCAATTTAGTCCCTAAAACCGAACCTATCATATCATTCACATTTAAACCCCGTTTTACAATTTAATTTCAATTACATCCTTCTACATCCATTTAATTCCCATGTTTATGAAACACTAATGATAGTTTCATCAACTTTTTATTTTAGTCCTTAAATCAAAACAAGCACTCAAACTTTGCAAATTAGTCCTACATAACATCTAAGCTTAACATAAAACCATTTAACACCAAAAAATTCAACAATCATCAATGGAAACATTTCAAAATTTTAATGTCATGTTTAGTTGGAGGGTGTAGGAATAGGTTACTGCCCAAATCGGTGGGCCCACTAATAAACCCATGTTTGGTTGGCTGTAAAGGTTTATTATGTCTGCTTTGAAAACAACTTTATTCTGTGAAAATGCTGAATCCCTAAACCCTTCCCTCACCACTAAATAGCAATTCAACGTAAGTGAAATTTTCCCTTTTTTTCCCGTTTCCAATTTTTACCCCTCACCTTTTTAAAACCACCCTCCTTATTCTATTGCTTGCTTTCTTCTTTTGCTTTTCCCTTTCATTAGAATCACATCATTTGGTGGGTTCCAAGTTTACTGCAACTGAAAGCTAAACCAAGGTTTCTAACTCTCTTTTGCTCTCATATTGCTTTTATGTTTGCTAAAATTATCGCTAATTTTTCCTTGTTGACCTATTAGGTTTAGGAAATTGTAGTTTTTTCTTCTTACATTTTATTTTGAGTGGTTATTTTCGTTCTTTACCATATTATTTTGGTTGTTTTACTTTGATGGGTTTGTGTTATTGGATTAATTTTTATGGATTTCTGTATTTTAATTAGCTTAAGAGTTCTGAGTTGAATTCTATTTCTTGTCCATGTTAGAATTTTTAAAGCTTTATGTGGCTGCAATTTTTCTTTGTTTTTTTTTATATAATTTCTTGTTTTTTATACTTTTTTTGGGAAAGTTAACCATTATAAATATATTTTTTTCTTTTTTATGGGTTGTTATTATCTAATTGATGCTGGTTACACAAACTGAGAAGGATTTATTATGCCTTTTAGAGGAGAAAGACATCTTTTGAATGAGTGGCGTCAGGGTTACCAACCAAGTGCTCCAGAAAAAATTTTCAATATGAAACATGCTTTAGCGCGCAATGTTATTGAAAGATGCTTTGGGTTATTAAAACTTAGATGGGGAATACTTATTAAAACTTATTAAAATTTCTTGTTTTTTATACTTTTTTTGGGAAAGTTAACCATTATAAATAGTTTTTTTTTCTTTTTTATAGGTTATTATTATCTAGTTGATGTTGGTTACACAAACTGTGAAGGATTTATTATATCTTTTAGAGGAGAAAGATATCTTTTGAATGGGTGGCGTCAGGGTTACCAACCAAGTGCTCTAGAAGAAATTTTCAATATGGAACATGCTTTAGCGCGCAATGTTATTGAAAGATGCTTTGGGTTATTAAAACTTAGATGGGGAATACTTAGGAGTTCATCATTCTATCCTGTGAGGGTGCACAATCGTAAATATTAATCCATCGGATACATGGGCTACTTGGAGGATGGAATTAGCCAATCAAATGTTCTATGAGTGGCAAAAATCTAGAAATTAGTTAGGTTTATTAAAACATAGTAGAAGTTTAATTTGTTTATGTTCTTTCATGTATCTAGTTTACAAAAATATGGTGCTGTTTGAATTGTCTTTATGAATTGTATTGGACTTGTTAAATTTACAACTTTAATTTATTTTCTTTTGATTCATCATGTGTTATAATTTTATAAAATGTCAACCTTCTGATTCATAATATTGAACTTAATTCTAATTTGTGTTTTTTTCTTAAGATAGTTATGTCAGGCTTTTCATAATCAAGTACTTCTTCCCAAACTTCTCGAGGAACCAAAAGGAAATGGGTTCCAGAAGAAGATGTTGTGTTGGTTGCCTGTATGGTTGACTTGTACAATGTTGAAACCTATAACACATATACAGGATTCAATTCCAGTCATTTAAATGAGCTGGAAAGAATGTTAGAAAAAGTTTTACCACATTTTATGTTGAAGGCTAAACCTAATCTTGAACCGAGGATTAGGACACTGAAAATGGATTGGGCAACCGTTTACGACTTGCTTAGTTGAAAAGACAATATCGGCTTTGGTTGGGACGAGCATAGGCAGATGGTTGTTGCTAAAGATGCTATGTGGAACTCATATATAAGTGTAAGAATTATTTTCTATTTTTTATTATATTGTTTTGACCAAACTTATATCAAATGTGAATTCTTTTTTTTTTTATAGAGCCATAAAGCAGCAGGTCAATTCAGACATCGTAGTTTCCCTTATTGTGACCAACTTACTTCCATATATGCAAAAGATCGAGTCATTAGGAAAGATGCTCAAACAGCTGCAAATATTGTTGAAGAAATAGATGCTGAGGGTGTAGGTACTGCCAATAATCTTGAAGAATGAAACAGTTACCACGGATGTGAAGATGATGTTTCCTTGGATGAGATGGATGTCTCGAGTACACAACTGCAACCGTTGGAGCCAAACCAAGATGGTTCCACATCTTCAAAGAAGAAAAAAAAAGATTTTTGGTGGAAGTGAACAAATTTTTACTTCAATTACTAATGTTGCTGTAACGCCTCAAAATTTTAATTTTTGATTTCGTGTATGTGTGACACACAATATCTATCTGCTTCAGTGGTTATATGTTCTGGGTGTGTGTGTGAGGTCCCAAGTTCAAGCATTACTTGGGAAATTTTTTGTATTTTTATAAATAAAGCCTTAACATTGTGCAAAGGGCTTAAGTTTAAATGTAGGGTAAATTACATTAGAATGGGTTTGCTGGTCTGGTGGTTAAGTGGTGTGTTATTATGGTGGAGGTCTTGTGTTCGAATCCCTGCGCAGGCAAAGGTATTACTTTTTTGCTCAGATTTCGGGATAGAGTTGTGTAATAGGGGGATTCTGAGTAGTGGATGTGAAGTGGGAATTAAGGGAGAAGATTAAGGGATTTTGGGGGTTATCGAGATTTTATTTTATTTTTTTTCCCATAACCAAATTTTGGTTCCCTTTTCAAAAAAAAAACTCTGTCGTCTATTCTTCTCCCTCTCCTCTTACCGAAATTCTCTGAGTTTTTCCATCTTTCTCTTTTTTTTCTTCTTCTTGATTTTTCCATAATCCATTTATTTTCCTTCGTTTTCACACGTGGTTAGTGCTCGCTTAGTTTCAGTAAGTGTTTCTCTTCGTTTCTGTCATGAATCTCTTAGCGACTGAAGTGGTAATTTTTTTCTCTGCGTTTTGGGCGTAGGGGGAGGCTCGGACCGGTGAATTCAGTGTTCTCGTCTTAACAATAGTTAAACGGAGGGTTATCGTTGGTGGTAAGTTGGGTTTCTTTTCGTTCTTGGTTGTCAATTCGCTTGTAAATCTATTAAATTGATGTTGAGTGTCTTGATTTTAGGGCTTGAAGTGCTCGGGAGTGATTAGGCATCAAAATGATACCAGATGTGTACCCGAAATGCAGAAAACGGGGTTCGGAGAAAAGCCAAAATTGCTTGCTATTGAGATTTAAGAGAAATAAGAGAAAATGGTGCGAAAAATTATAGAGAAAGGAATAAGGGTGTTAAAAACTAGGAAATCAACATTTTGCACTAAAATAGTTTTGGACAGCAGCAGTAGTCTAACTTTGAAATATCATAAAAAATAATGTAAAATGAGTTAGAGGTTGAATAAAATATGAAATTAAATTTTATTGAGTCTAGTCTTTCATGGAAGAAATAGTGTAAGAAATGGAATTGTAAATCATGAGTTATAATAAATTTTGTGAGAAAAGGTCAGAATGATTTTAAGTTCCCCTGTTCTGACTTTGGAAAATCATAAAACTTTTTTAAAAAATAATTAGGGTCTTAAATTTATATTTTTAAATCCTTAACGAGTCTATTTTCAAGAGAAATAAACAGGAACATCATCTAAATTCCGTACTAAGACATAAATAATTTTTAGTAAGGAGAGGTCGAAGCTGTCAAATAGTAGAATAGGGATAACTTTATAGATTTTACTGTAATTATTTGATAAACTATAAATTTTGAAAATTTTATGGTAGAAAGGTATTTGAGTTTAGTTTCAAAAACATCAAGCAAATTTTAATTTGGAATAATGTAATTCAAGATATAAATAATTTAGTAATAATGACTTAAGTAGACAGCTTTGAATGAACATATAAGTAAACAGTGAAAACATATATGAGTATTGAGCTAGCATGAGTTACTTTAAAAATGGATCACACGACCAAGACCAATTTGGGCCGAGTGGGCCACACGGGCAGATCACATGGGCATGTGGGCCCATTTTTACCGAAATGTTTTAAGGTTGCACGAGTCGCCCAAGTCGACTGTGAACCTATTGTAGGGTCGGTAAGCGCTATATAGACCCCTAAATGTGTGAAATTGACTGAATGATATCCGTATTGAGCATGTTAATATCTGAACTGAATATATGTACTAAAATTGCATAATAGCATATCATCCATTGTATGTTGCATTGCATTGGGTTGGGGGTTGTTATTCGGAGGAAATGTACTAAAAGACTTTAAGCCTAATTTACTGGCTGCTCAGCTGCAAACTACTGTTTTGTGCCGCATTCGGTACTACTTGGACTGTAGGGATAGGTGGGTTGATTATATCCCCACATGGAGTATTGGGTTGGACGGAGATGGTATGTAGAGGCTGGTTGGGTAGGATTTTGCTACCGCATAACTTTTACTGCTACTGATACTGTGATAGGCTAAGGCCCTACTGCATTTTTGACACTGTACTGAGATGGGTTAAGGCCCAAACTGTCACTGATACTGAAAAGGGCTTAGGCCCAAGACTGTTCAACTGTGCACTGTGAATACTGATTGTTTGTTTGTTCCTACGGGATTACACACTGAGTTTATGTAAACTCGCCCTTTTTGTTTAATCTGCACAGGTAATCCCCAGACTTAGACGGATCAGTGCGACAGAGGACTCATTGGTGAGTACAGTAATTTTTGGACTTCATGGTTTTCAATTTACGATTTATGATTTGATTATTATTGATTATTTGGGTTGTAATTTAAGGACCCTCTGGGACTTTGGTTTTAAATTTGGGTTTTTATTTACTTATTTTACTTTATGATTTATACCTGCTGGTCGTAGGAAATTTGGTTTTCAAAAAGTTAAAGTATTTCCTAAACGCATGATCACCTAGACTGTTTTATTAAAGCTTCCGCAACGAGAGATGTTTCAAAACAAATGTTTTAAATGAATAAAGACGACTTCCTAAGTTCTAACCAAGGTTTACTAAAGATGAAATGTTTTCATCGTTACAACAAAGTTTCAAAAACACTATCGTGTGACATTGCCAGATACGGCCATAACGTCTAGGCCGGGTTTGGGGTGTTATAGCTGCCATATTTTGGGGGAAAACATACGAACTGTTGGCCTTGAATTAAGTAGGAGCATTTTCTCCGAGAAAGTGATTCAAGAAAGTGCTCAAAAAATATATCCGGCCTTATGTGAAGTAGAAGGACTAACTGAGGATAAGAGCTATCGTGCGTTAAGAAAAATCCCAAACCATCCAACGCAAATGCTAATTTTCTTTAGTCTACCTTCTTTTGTGCGATTGGAATAGGTGAAAAGATTTCTTTCTGACCATTAAAAATCATGGTTGTGTTGGTGATACTTTGGTAACTTTTTGTATATGTAATATTTGGATGCTAAGATGTCATTAGTAGAATGCCATTGAATGTTATAACTTTTTGATGTTGTAAAATTTAACATATAGATTATGGCATATAAGTTAATGATATCATGTAACTCTTTGTTAATGTATGGATATTATGTTTGGATGTAAAATATAATTCTCAACCTATTTATTACTTCTAATCTTTTACTTTTTAGTTTAGAAGATAATTAAATTATTTGTTTCGCTAATCATATTTTAGCACATTAAATATGTATTACAGTTTAAAAATAATAAAGTAGGTTATATATTATTTTCTAACATTATATATTATGATTTTTATTAATTCATATTTTAATAATAATTATATTAAAAAATTCTTAAATTATTTATATTATTAAATTGTATTTAATAATTATGTTAAAATATGATTAAATTATTTATTTGTATTTTTATTTTTATTAAATTATTTTTAATAATAATTTAATAATATTATTAATAATCATCTACCTAAAAAATTCTACTAAGGGTGCTTTGATCATTTAAACCTTTTTCCTTATGCTATTACAACATCTATTCCATTCAACCAAACTCAAGAACATTATTACAGCTCTATTCCATTCCATTCAACCAAACAACTGAATTATTGATTACAACTCTATTCCATTACAATCTTATTCCATTCCCCCCAACTAAACGTGGTGTAGTGGCACGTTTGGTTCACTGTAATTAAATAGAGTTGTAATTGAATAGAGTTGTAATGGAATAGAGCTGTAATCAGTAATTCAATTGTTTGGTTGAATGGAATGGAATAAAGCTTAATAGAATTCTTGTGTTTGGTTGAATGGAATATATGTTGTAATAGTATAAGGAAAAAGGCTTAAATGACCAAAGTACCCTTAACAGAATTTTTGTAGGTAGATGATTATTGTTATTAAATTTTAATAAGATTATTGTTAAATATATTTTAATAAAAATAAAAATAAATAATTTAATCATATTTTAACATAATTATTATTAAATACAATTTAATAAAATAATATATAATTTAATAATATTCTTAATATAATTATAATATTTAATAATAATTTTATATTAAAATTATTATTAAGAATATTTCAATGCCTAATATATTTGCTTTAATCTAGCCTCTCACCTGTTCTCTTAGGTCACAATCGCCAATATAAAAATGAGTTCAACATACTATATGATAATCCTCTAATAACATTTTATTTTAATAGTCAAATTTAATAGAAAACATATTTTTTATATTTTATTTTATCCTTTATAATAAATGATAACAAAAATTAATTATAAGGTATACTCTTTAATAAATTAATTATTTTTAACAATCTTTTGGTGAAATAAAAACCTTCAAATTTTACATAAAAATTACTAAATTTTAGTAACATTAGTTCTTTTCATATGTGAAATAAAAAATCAAAACTCATAGTCCTTTGTTATTCAAAAACCATAGTCCTTGATTTTATGTTATTCAAAAACTCATAGTTATTTATGTTATTCAAAAACATGAAGAAAATTCGACATAAATACAGAAGGAGCTGAGATCCGTTGGCAAACAATGTATGGCATGGATGGTTATCCTTGTGTGGAAAATCCAAATCGTAACAATTATTGTTGTTGTTTCATTGTGCTCCGCAGATATGCATAAAGAATGTGGTTAAATCACTGGAGGACATGGACTGGATGTCATAACAGAATATCAATAATCACTGTATTTAATCCAGCATGAGTTTAGTAAAATGCTTGAGAGAATCAAGAGACCTTTGTTCCTTTTTTAAAGCTACTTCCAGCTCTTTTGTCATACCAAATAGACCTTAATGGCATATTAAGGAACAAATTTACCAGTGTGTATTTTAACAGAAAAAATGACAAGGATCATAATCAGTTAATTCAATGAAAGTAAAAAATCACACCATGTTAGCAGTGATAGGAATGACTAGGCTTTTCTTACTTAGGTAAAGAAATGAAAAAGTAATACCTGTGCGATTGATGCAGAACCAAGAGGATTTACATCAAAATTCTAAAAAATTTCACCGATGCTTCGACCAAACTCCTCTAAAACAAGTTGAACAGCGTCAAATGTCTTAACATATATAGAAAACAACATGAAACAAAGAAGCACATTTCTATTAAATTATGACACCCTCCCCTTATAGAGTTCTTTAATGAAGTCAATAACTCATACCATACAAAATAACCAGTTCTATCATCTGGATAGGGATAAATGTAGTGTCACACTCTGCATAAATATGACGTAGATTCAGTTCATTAATAACGGCGGAATCATAATTGCAGAATTAGTGGATTTAGCTGAAGATTGACAATGCATGCAACTGCAAACAAAATGCCAAATGCAGAATGCCTTCAGTAGAGAAAATCTAGGTTGCTTCTACCATAATTTGTATATTATCTTATAGTATATTGTATTTAAAAAAGGAAGATAAACCATAGCAGTGCATAGATCTATGTTATACTGAATCTAGGCATAAAAGTTAATTTTCTAGGTACTGAAAATCCAGTAACTTGTCCATTCTGCTAAGTTCTTCATCTTTGCTCAATTCAACAATGGCTTCGTACAATTACCTGGATATAACTAGCTCCAAATAAAACACCATTTCATATTTGAAACTGAGACCTGTAGTCTTTACCCTGTATAAGGAAAACAAAGATGTCACAAGACAAAACCAAGCTTGTATCCATGGCAGCAAACACCAATAATACAAACATACCAGTTCTATCATCTAGATTTAACTAGTTGGTTAATGAAAAAGGTCCCAATACCAAAATCTACAATTTCTAACTCTATCCCCAGACTGCAGTCTTTGCAACTAAAAAAATTCCATTTTTCTTCAAAATTCAAGAAAATTATGGAAAAATAATTACTGAACTAGATTTCTCAATATTTTTCTGGGTAATTCTTATAACAATGATAATTGAAAAAAATTCGAAAGAAAAGAGGAAAAACGGAACCAATAATACAAACATAATTTAAATTAATTAATTTTAGTCCCTATGCTTTTCAAAATCTAAAATTTTAGTCTAGACCCAAACAATAGAAGTTAAATATGTCGTTAAATTCAATTACTAATCTTGTACTATGCGTACATTTCTAGATTTAGTCCATATAAACAAGGATTGGCTCAGTGAAAACCATAAAACCGATATGATAATTAAGAAAAAGAAGGAAATAATGCAAGAAGCTTGAAGGTAAATCCCCAACATTTTATACATTTTTGCCCCAAATCCTTAACCACAAAGGGTCTCCAATGCTCCACTTAAGCATGTCTGAATTCACAAAAACTTTCAGACGAAAACATGAAAAAGCAGATTAAGGTTTAAACTAAGAGGTTACCATGAAAGAAAAACCAGTAACAATGGCTCATGAATTAGCAAGAGTTGAACTAGCAAACTCGACCTCACCAAGGTGGCCAGCAAACATGACAAAAACCATAGTAATTGAGAAGTAAAAAACATTAGATAACACCACTGGCACTGCAAACATTATTTATGTCTTAGCCTCTCCCAAATCCATGACTTTTTTCCAACACCTTCCATTGGGAACCTATACATTCAATGGACATCCCATTATTGTGTTTAAAGGAAAGTCTCATCTTACTTCTGAGATGATGCTTTTCATTACATATCTAATATATATACAGTATAGTAATTTTAAAAAAAAAGTTACTTTAGCACAATTAAAATTATGACAAGGGATTGTATTTGTTCTTTTTAATACAATACTTAAAATTACGCATAGCCCTTCCTCAATCTATAAATAAGAGGATAATGTGTTTCAGCGCACTCAAACCTACATTCTCCATGCACTCAAAATAGGAAAACTTGCTTTGATGTCATACTTCTTCTTCCTCCATGTGTACATGTTTCAAAATTGTGTTTTCTTTTTCTATCAAGAAGATTCAATTTTATATGTATTACATGTTTCAAAATGATTAACAAAATGCTGGTATAATATGAGTTCTAACAAAGAGGCTTCAACCTCCAAATGAGTTTTTTTTCTAACAAGAAAAATGGTTTCCAAAAAGCACTCCAATGTGACATCACCAGATTCGGCCATAACTTCTAGGCCGGGTTTGGGGTGTTACATTTAGTGGTATAAAAACGGCTTACCAGTTTAAGCTTAAGCTTAGACAAAAGTTAAGGGTTTCTCTTCAATGGTGGTAATGGTAGAGGAGGTTCGAAAAGATGATGAAAATGGCCATTACCTTTTTGTTTTTCTTTTACGTATTTTAATTTAATTATAACATTAATATTAACATTATTTTTAACATATATTTTCTTAATATATCAAGCATTAACCGTCCACTAGGGTTCATAATGGCCTAATTACCATTTTGACCTGTGCAATAATATTATTTATTCCATTTAATTAATAAAAATCAATAGCGATTGAGTTTTATGATTTCTACGATTTAGTCTTTGTACCATAATTAACCATCCAATCACTAAAATTATAGAACCAAAATTTAATATAACCCTATGGTAGACTCATAAATATTAATAAATAATGTTTACTAACTCGATCATTGGAAAACGAGGTTCCGAAACCACTGTTTCTGATACCATTAAGAAATGGGCTGTTACAGAAGAATACGAAGATTAAAAGAAAAAGGAAAGATAAAGAAATGAAAGGATGATTCAAATTTCACTTAGGAAACAATAAGCTTGTACATGCCCTCTATTTATAGGGCTTCAAGTACCATAAGTTACAAAGTATAAAAGACCAACATTAAGGTACCCTATAAATGATTTATGGGTTACAAGATAATGAATTTAGGGGTTATGGACATTCATTTTTTAAGGGTTACAATAGGATAAACTTGAGGGGGTTATGGACATCCATTTATTAATGGATTTACAACACTCCCCCTTGGATGTCCATCAATGAAAATGTCTCGTAAAAAAACTTTATTAGGAAAATTCCTATGGGATAAAAACCTAATGAAGGGAAAGAGTACATAATCTATTATTACAAGTTGCTTCGTTAAAAACCTTTACCAGAAAAACCCAGTGGGATAAAACCTTAGTTAAAGGAAAATATTGCAACGTGATTTTGACTCCCCTTAATGGCAACATCACATTACATCTTTAAGTTGACGCATTCAAATCTTGAGTAATAGTCTTTCAAACATTGAAGTTGACAATGCATTGGTAAAAGGATCTACTAAATTATCACTAGAATGAATTTGTTGAACTTCTATATCACCTTTCTTCTCAAGATCATGAGTGAATCATTTTGGTGAAATATGTTTTGTTCTATCACCTTTGATTTAACCACCCTTAATTTAGCTATACATGTTGCATTATCTTCGTGTAAGATAGTTGACATCTTTTCTTGTAAAGCCAAATTATATATCTTCTGGATATGTTGGGTCAATAACCTTAACCAAACACTCTCAGCTTACCTTATGCATTGCAATTATTTTTGCATGATTTGAAGAGGCGACAACTAATGTCTGCTTTGTTGAACATCATGATATGTTAGTACCTCCACATGTAAATAAATATCTTGTTTGAGATCGACCTTTATATGGATCCGATAAATATCCAGCATCAGCATAACCGATTAATAGGGATTTTGAATTATTTGAATAAAATAACCCCATATCAGTGGTCTCTCTGAGATATCTAAATACATGTTTAATACCATTCTAATGTCTACGTGTTCAAAAAGAACTAAATCTTACTAACAAGTTTACAATGAAAGCTATATCAGGTCTTGTGTTGTTTGCAAGATACATTAATGCCCCTATGACATTTAGATATGGTACTTTAGGACCAAGAAATTATTCATCATTCTCACAAGAACGGAATTGATCTTTATTCACATCTATCGATCATACAACCATAGGGGTACTCAATGAATGTACTTTATCCAAGTAAAATTTCTTTAAGATATTTTCCGTATAAGTTGACTGATGGACATGATTTTCATCTTTTAAATGCTCGATCTCCAGGCCAAGAAAAAACTTTGTTTTTCCAATATCTTTCATTTCAAATTCTTTTTTTAAACAATTTACTGCATTTTGATGCTCGTCAGGAGTTTCAATAATATTTAGATCATCAACATAAACAACAATTATTATAAAATCTGATTCAAACCTTTTTATAAAGTCACGTGGACAAATTGGATCATTTTTATAACATTCTTTTAACAAATATTCACTAAGACGATTGTACCTCATACGTCTAGATTGTTTTAATCCAAATAAACTTTTCTTTAGTCTAATCTAGCAATTTTCCCGAGAAACTCTATATCCTTCTGGGATTTTAAACCCTTCAGGTTTTTTTATATAAATTTCACTATCAAGTGTATCATACAAATAGGTTGTAATAACATCCATTAGATGGATCTCAAGTTTTTCACATACTGCCAGACTCATAAGATATCTAAAAGTGATTACATATACCACACCGTATGCTACAAGTTGTGCTTTATATTTTATGACTTCATTTTCCTCATTTTTTTTCACTCAAATACCCGTTTATATCCTACTGGCTTTACAACTTTAGGTGTTTCGACTACAGGTCCAAAAACTTCACGTTTAAAAAGTGAATTCAATTGTGCTTGAATTGTGTCTTTCCATTTTGGCCAATCTTTCCATTTTTACATTCCTAAATAGATTTAGGCTCAAGATCCTCTCTCTCTCTCTCTCTCTCTCTCTCTCTCTCTCTCTTTGCTATTTCAATAGCAACATTATAATCAAAATTGTTATAGATAACTATATTTTTTGGTTCCATCTTTTTCTTGATGTAACATAACTTATCGAAATCTCTTTGTTATCATCATTTTCAGGTAGCTGGACCTTTTTTAGGGTTTTTTAATTAGTTACATGTTTGGCCTCTTCTTAGCCACTTGCCTCCACAATATGACCATGAATATTTGCTCATTTCTTTTTACGAAGATTTTTATCTTTGGAACTGATCGATCTTTCACGCTTCATACGTGGATTATTTTCTTTTGCACTAACAGTTTGCCCTATTGGGAATCAGTTCGTATTGGAGCATTCAGTTGGTATGTGAGATTTTGTAATTCTCTTTATGTTATCAAATGAATCTGACAATTGATTGTCGATGTTTTGCAAATGTATTTTCCTTTAAATTTCTTATTAGCATTGACTTGTACGAGGATCTAATTGAGATAATGATCACCCATTCTATGTAAAAAAATTTTACCAGTTGTATTTTCTCTCCCACCTAATGTTGGGAATGTTGTTTCATCAAAGTGACATTCAACAAATCGTTCAGTAAATAAATCTCCAGTTAATGGTTCAACATACTTACTTATAGAAGGAAATTCATAACCAACATATATTCCTAACGTCTTTTGAGAACCCATCTTTGTGCATTATGGTGAAGCAATTGGAACAAATAATGCATATCCAAAATTTTAAGATGGGAAATATTTGGCTCCCACCCAAAAGTCAATTGTAATGGGGAGTATTTATTATAACTTGTTGGCCTGATGCACACAACTTCTTTTACATGTAAAATAGCATATCCCCAAGCTGTAATAGGGAGTTTTTTTTCTTATAATCAATGACCTAGCTATAAGTTGGAGGCGTTTGATAAATGATCCAGCTAAATCATTTTGTGTATGAATATGGGCTAAAGGATGCTAAACTTTTATCCCAATTGACATACAATAATCATTGAAAACTTGGGATGTAAACTCACCAGCATAATCAAAACACTTAATTGAATTATTTGAGTAAGAAGTCTCGCAAATGCTAGGTTACGAGTCGATAAATTGAATTATTTGAGTAAGAAGTCTCGCAAATGCTAGATTACGAGTCGATAATAAACACACATGTGACCACCTACTAGATGCATCTATCAATACCATAAAATATCTTAATGGTCCACACGGTGGATGAATAGAAGCACACATATCACCTTGAATACGTTCAAGAAATGCAGGAGACTTAATCCCAACTTTAGCTGGTGATGGTCTAACACTCAATTTACCTTGAGAATAAGCAACAAAAGAGAAATCCTTGAATTCAAGAATCTCCTGGCTCTTTAATGGGTGCCCAATTGAATTCTCGTTTATTCTTCGCATCATAATAGATTCGGGATGGCCTAACCGATCATGCCAAAGAGTAAAAATATGTGGCTCTATAAACTTCTAGTAACATGTGTCTCAATTGCACTAATATGTGTGTAATATAAACCTGATGAAAAAATAGGTAGTCTTTTTGAAACATATTTTTTTCCACATTCAACATTTGTAATATATAGATATTCAATATTTCTCTCATTCATAGTCTCAATATGATATCCATAAAGACAAATATATTTAAAACTCAATAAATTTCTTTGAGACTTAGTGGAAAATAAAGCATCATTAATGACAAATTTAGTCCCTTTATGTAATAATATAATAGCTTTTCCACAACCTTCAATAAGTTTTGAACTACCCAATATTATATTAACATGGGCATCACCTATTGTCAAATGAGAAAGATATTTTTTATCTTTGAGTATCGTGTGTGTTGTAGCACTATCTACAAGACACATGTCTCCATCGATCTTGGGTCAAATAAATTTTTTTTTGAATATTCATATTCTTCCTAAAAATTAACAACATATAACATAAGAAACATTGCAAATATTTATTGAATATATATAACTTATTCATTATGCAAGAAAATAAAACATAGATAAAAAAAACATAAAAATGCCAACATAACATCAACTTTTCTAATAATTCTCAAAGAAATCTTCCACATCTAGGTGAGTTATATCGTTAAGGCCATGAAATTCATCATCCTTGTAGGCATGGTTAGTTTTTGTATCATAATGAATATCTTCATATTTTGCCTCTATTTCATCATTTTGGGATATAAAATTTGTCTCGATATTCTTTTCCTTCCTTTTAATGGATGCTTGACAAAGTTTCACTAAATGCTCAGACGTGCGGCAGGTACGTGACTAATGTCTCTTCATACCACATCAGTAGCATAAATTCTAAACAATATTTGAAGGATTATTTTGATCATGTAACACTCCAAACCCGGTCAACACACCACGACCGAATCTGGCATGCTACGGAGTGAAAACATTTATGAAAACACAAGTTACCGGTTAAATTTTATTGAAAACTCTTTATTGTTTTTCAGATTTAGAAAACCTCTTATAAAGTGATGTTGAAAATCAGTTTTATTGTTGTTTTAAAACCAGAGAACTCATGTTGGAAAACCAGTTCGTTTTTACTAATTTTAGAAAATCATGCGATACTTAATATAAACCGAGTGAGTTGAGCATAATCCTGGTTGACACCATTTGTGTTATGAGTTGGTTAAAATTTGTTCGAAAATCGTCTGAGTTACTTTGAAATCGTGTTGTGAATGATGTTACCCGATGGCAATGATTGAAAACCCGACATGGAGTATAATTTTGAAACCATTGATTAAATCCCGATTACTTAGCAATATCAATTTGTTAACCACATGCATAATATAGTTTAACATAAAATCAAGTAATTAAAACCCAAATAATAACTAGCGGCCTTATTACAAAACCAAAACCAAATTTAAAGAAAATAAGTAAAACCGAAAACGTAGTTTATAGTCAAAACTAGAAACTAACATGCATGGCCACCTCGAGTCCTCCCCCGGCTCCATATCCGCGATCTATGCCTCATCTGCAAATATAAGGGAAGGGGTGAGTCACCAAGACTCAGTGTATAAATCCCCAACCCGATAGTTCAAGCACTTACACAGATCATCAGTAAAACATGCAAATCATGCACCCCATAACCTAACCATCCATTCCCCTTTAGCTACCCCGTGTGGTCAAAACCACTGGTGGTCAAAACCACTGGTGACCGAAGTCACAAATATCAAGTGATGGGGCCAGCCCATCGTGTGGTCAAAACCACTGATGATAATCCCGTAATATATCATGTGGGGCAAACCTACTGTGGTACCAAACCACTGGGACGAGTCACAATATCCATATGTGGTCAAAACCACTGGTGACCGTAGTCACAAATATCAATCGTGTGGTCAAAACCACTAGTGGTCAAAACCACTGGGACTTAGTCACAAATTATAATAACAATGTGGTCAAAACCACTAGTGACCGTAGTCACAAATCAACTGATGGGGCCAATCCATCTTGTGGTCAAAACCACTGGTGACAGTCCAAATAAATCATCCCCCTCCTCTCATCAATCCCACCATCATCATGCTCATATCATACGTGTCATAATTTCATGTATCATGCATTTAAGGCATAGCATAGCATTATCAAATCATGATAACATATATCAAAAATCACATAACAGGGGAGTTACCCGGAATCCAAGCTCATGCCCACAAGGCAAAGTCACCAATATCAGAGGTTATACAGTAACATAATAAGCATCATTAAACTAACAAAGTGTGTAAGAGTTTACACACCTGACTAACCCCAAATCTAAATAAGAATCCCGAAACTACTCGAATCTAGCGAAAACCCAAAGCGTTGTTTCCCTTTCCTACAATCAGCCAAACTCCTAGTTAGTAACTAAAAAGCCTATTCGGCCCAAATAAAAATCCCGAAGGGTATACCGCCCAAATGTAGCACTTACCTTAAGCCAGTTTGGTTTCCAACCAAGTCCCGAAGCCACACAAAGAACCCCCTTGCAATCGACCACATAATGCTGCACATAAACGATTAGCCTTTAGCTTTTGAACGAATAAGTAATAGATCTAAACGTTGAACCCTTACCTGAATCGGAATTCGAATCCCGAAGATCCACTGCATTAGATTGCACTTCTCCCTACAATCGGCCTTAACACCTCATTATGAATCATAGGGCCATTCGGCTATGGCATAAATCCCGAAAACGAAGAGAAGTTGTCGCAACCTTACCTTAATGATAGATCCCTTCGGTTTTTACAAAGAGTCGGCCCACACTAAGATTGAGATTCGGCTTCTAAGAACCAAATTAGAGATGGTGTTTCGGCACTGTAATGGTGAAGAGAGAAAACGCAAAAGTAGAGAGTTTTATGGTCAGAGTATTCGGCCAAGAAGAGAACTGGGTCAGAGTTTCGGCTTTTGGAAATAATGAGAAAGAGAGAAGGAGATGGAATCAAGATTCAACTTTTGAAGGTGTTTAAGATGAAGAAGAAAAGAATGGGATTGAGGAGGATTCGGCAAAAGAAAATAGATGAACTTTCGGCACAAGGGGTTTAAGAGAAGAAGAAAAAGATGTCGAATGAGGGAGGGGTTCTTGGTTTCGGCTAGAGCAAAAATAGAAGAAAAGGAAAATGACAAAGGTAGTTTCGGCTTGTACCAAATAAAAGAAGAGAAGATGAACAATGGTGATTTCGGTTTTAAACAAACAAGAAGAAGAAGAAATGCACAAGGGTGGATTCGGCACAGAGGGAGTTTCGGCTCTTCAAAGGGGTTGCTAACATGAATCGGCCAAATGCCCAGAATTGCCAAAAAGAAAGAAAGCACCTAAGGTTCGGGTTTTAGCACAAAACGCAAGAAGAGAGAACCATCTAAGCTAGCCGATTTTTGCTACTAACCAAGGCACATCCGGCCATCACCCAAAAGAAACCCAAACCGATTGCCACCCCTCAAAGAATTCGGCTACGCACACAACACTTGCCGTCCCCTTCCTTTCTCCTTGAATTCCTCTCATCCACTCATTCAAACAAATTTGAATGAGTCAAACACCAAATTTTCCTCCCATCCATCAATTCAAACTCTGTTGACCCAATCTTCATCTATCCATGAGAATCCCACCTGAGCACACCTCTGCTTACCTGTGGCGTCAAAAATTAATGGGCAAGGGGAGATTTCTGCAACTCGAACCAAGGCTCTCCTTCCCTGCAAGTGGCGTCACTCCCCTGACACCTTAGTGGCGCCTCCCTTGCCACTATACCAAGGCACTTCTTGTGTATAAAACCTCAAATGAATTCTTTTAACCCCTATCTCCCTTAGCTCCATTTCCTTAAGTGCTTAAACAAACTTCTTAGCCCTAACTCAAGCTTAACCTAGGGTTATAACTAGACTCCAAAACATGTTAAATCAACCATATCAACAATTCATCACATACAACACAAGCAAAATGCAGAGACCCCGATTTAAGGATGTTACAGTTCTACCCCCTTAAAAAAATTTCGACCCCAAAATTGCCTGGTCAAAAGAGTTGAGGGTATTGCTGTCGCATAACATCCTCTGGTTCCCACGTAGCCTCCTCCGTACCATGGTTCCGCCATAATACTTTCACCAAGGGAACTGACTTCCTACGCAGAACTTTGGCATCCCGATCCAAAATCCGTACTGGTTCCTCCTCGAAAGACAAATCAGGACTCACCTCTATCTCCTCAACTGGTACCACATGTGACGGATTTGACCGATAGCGCCTAAGCATTGAAACATGAAAGACGTCGTGAATCTGACTTAATTCTGCTGGCAACTCAAGTTGATAAGCAACCGGTCCCACTCGCTTCAACACTGTATATGGTCCGATAAACCTAGGGCTTAGCTTGCCTTAAATTTAAATCTTTCTGAGTCAAGAGGTACTTCAGACTCTTATGATCCGTATACACTATCGACTTCTCCCCATACAAGTAATGCCTCCAAATCTTCAAGGCGAAGACCACTGCAGCCAACTTCAAATCATGTGTCGGGTAGTTACCTTCATGAGGCCTCAACTGCCGAGATGCATACGCTACCACTTTTCCATCTTGCATCAGCACACACCCTAAGCCAGTATGTGATGCATCACAGTAAACCGTGAATTCCTTACCTGCCTCAGGCTGAATCAAGACTGGAGCTTCAGTCAGAATTTTCTTCAACTTATCAAAACTCTCTTGCTGTTTCTCAGTCCACACAAACGGAACCTCTTTTCTCAACAGCTTAGTCAATGGTGCTGCGATTAAAGAGAAACCCTCTACGAACCTTCTGTAGTATCCTGCCAAACCCAGAAAACTCCGAATCTCTGCAACCGACTTGGGTGGTTTCCAATCCAATACCGCCTCAATCTTACGAGGATCCACCCTAATCCCTTCAGCTGATACAACATGACCTAAGAAAGTTACCTCCTTAAGCCAGAACTCACACTTACTAAACTTGGCGCACAACTGCTTCTCTCTCAGAACCTGTAGGACCACTCGAAGATGTGCGTCATTTTCCTCCTTAGATTTCGAGTACACCAAAATGTCGTCTATAAACACTACGACGAATCGATCCAAATACGGCTAAAACACCCAATTCATCATGTCCATGAATGCTGCCGGTGCGTTGGTCAAACCAAAAGGCATCACCAGAAACTCGTAGTGCCCATACTGAGTACGGAATGCCGTCTTATGAATATCAGCCTCCTTCACTTTGAGCTGATGATACCCCGACCTAAGGTCAATCTTAGAGAAAATCGATGCACCCTTGAGTTGATCAAACAAGTCGTTAATCCTAGGCAACGGGTACTTGTTCTTAATTGTAAACTTGTTCAGCTGGCGGTAGTCTATACACATCTGCATCGTACCATCCTTCTTCTTAACGAAAAGCACTGGAGCTCCCCAAGGTGATACACTTGGTCGGATAAAACCTCTGTCCAACAATTCCTGAATCTGAGCCTTTAACTCCACCAATTCTTTCGGCGCCATCCTATATGGAGCAATAGATACTGGCGCTGTTCCGGGCAACAAGTCTATACCGAACTCAACCTTGCGGTCAGGAGGTATACCTAGGAGTTCCTCTGGAAACACATTGGCAAATTCCCCTACAGTTCGGACATTCTTCACAGTTGCATCCTTCGTTTCCAAGGCACAAACATGCACCAGAAATGATTCACAACCCTTCCTAACCATTTTCTCAGCCTTCAGTGCAGAGACTACATTAGATAAGTAATCTCTCCCATTACCTATCATTATCACCTCATCACCTTCCATGGTCTTCAACACCATGCGCTTAGCTGCGCAATCCAAACTAGCTTGATACTTTACTAACCAATCCATCCCGAGAATCAGATCGAACTCCCCAAATGGTAGTTCTATCAAGTCAGCCAAAAACACGACCCCTTGAAGTTCTAGGGGTACATCCCTATATAATTTACTTACTTCTACAGAGTGACCTAGAGGGCTTATCACAGTCATCTTCCTAGAAGTAGTCTCAGAGTCTAAGTTCATAGTTCCCACTATACTACTAGCAACATACGAGTGCGTCAACCAGTATCAATTAAAGCATTATAAGGTACTCCGAAAATTAAGAACGTACCGGTTATGACGTCCGGTGCGTCGCTCTCCTCTCGACGCCTCGCTGCGTAGACCAACCCTGGCTGTCTCGCCTCTGTACCACCTGCACCTCTGCCCAGTGCTCCACGACCTCTACCAGAGCCATTACCTCCCCTGCCTGAACCACGGCCCCTCTGTGGCTGCTGATTATCCCTCCTAAACTGTGCACGGTTCTGATCCTCAGACTGCAACCTAGCTGATCTCTGTGGACAATCTCTAACTCGATGCCCCATCAAGCCACACTCAAAGCATCCCCTGTTCCCAATCCAACATTCTCCCATGCGAGACTTTCCACAACGAGCACACCGTGGCGGCCACTGAATATTAGCAACAGCAGGCCTAGCAGCTTGATTCGGCCCACTATATCTAACCCTCTTCTGTTGATTCCCAAAAAACCCAGATGATCCAGAACTCCTTTTATTCCAGCCCCTATCCTGATTCCGCCTTACAGACTGTTTTACCCCTTCAGCAACCTTAGATTTCTCCATTAGAACAGCAAACTCTCGTTCCTGCTGTGGGGCAATTATCATCCGCAGCTCATCTCTCAGCCCATCTTCAAATCTGACACAGTGCTCATGTTCTGTGCCCACAATTCCCCGTGCATACCGACTCAACCGAAGAAATTCTGCCTCATATTCTGTTACAGTCCTATTGCCCTGGACCAAGTTCAAGAAAGCTCTGCGCTGCGCATCAACATAACTAGCCCCTATGTATTTCCTCTGATAGGCTGTTCTAAAAAATTCCCAAGTGAGATCGTCTGCCATTGCTCCGTCCCTAACTGTGAGCCACCACTGATATGACTCATCTCGCAGCAGACATACTATGCCTTCAGCTTTTCCTCAGCTGAAAAGTCCAGGTCATCCATAATGCGTTCCGTCGCCTCCAACCAATACTCTGCCGTACTAGATGCCACACCAGATACACCTCTAAATACCTCTGCACCATTAGCCTTGAGTCGCTCAGTCACAGATTTCTGAGCTCCAGTTCTAACGCCTGCACTCGCAACCCTTTCTAGTACCCGCAGTACAGCCTGCGACACTGCGTCAGTACCACCCGTCCGATCCTGATATTCCGCGCCCATAGCTGGCGACGGTGGTACCTCATTTTTCGATCCATGACCAGACCCTGCCGGTTCCGAGACCGTCATCCTACCCCTACCTCGTCCACGAATATTTCGCCCACGTCCACGTGCACTCATGTCTACCGATATACTCGAGCTGATTATAAGTTTTATGCGTTAGACTTTTATTCCACTGTCTAATAAAGTACAATCTTATGAGAAGTTTTAATAGAGGATTGTTTCACGAGTACACATCACCCTATGGTTCATGTCTCTAAAGTAGTTCCTACTACTATTCAATCATGCCATCATCATAATCATATAATCAGCAAACCATAGTTTGGGGTACTTACCTAGGCGGATTGGTGCCGGAGACTCGGTGCCATGCTTCCATCATTACACTTTTCCCATAAAAACCTTTCATAATCCTTTTTAAAACATTTTTGGGCCTCAGGCCCACAGCCGAGCTGTTGAAACTGGCTCTGATACCACAATTGTAACACCCCAAACCCGGTCAACACACCACGACCGAATCTGGCATGCTACGGAGTGAAAACATTTATGAAAACACAAGTTGCCGGTAAAATTTTATTGAAAACTCTTTATTGTTTTTCAGATTTAGAAAACCTCTTATAAAGTGATGTTGAAAATCAGTTTTATTGTTGTTTTAAAACCAGAGAACTCATGCTGGAAAACCCGTTCGTTGTTACTAATTTTAGAAAATCATGCGATACTTAATACAAACCGAGTGAGTTGAGCATAATCCTGGTTGACACCATTTGTGCTATGAGTTGGTTAAAATTTGTTCGAAAATCGTCTGAGTTACTTTGAAATCGTGTTGTGAATGATGTTACCCGATGGCAACGATTGAAAACCCGACATGGAGTATAATTTTGAAACCATTGATTAAATCTCGATTACTTAGCAATATCAATTTGTTAACCACATGCATAATATAGTTTAACATAAAATCAAGTAATTAAAACCCAAATAATAACTAGCGGCCTTATTACAAAACCAAAACCAAATTTAAAGAAAATAAGTAAAACCGAAAACGTAGTTTATAGTCAAAACCAGAAACTAACATGCATGGCCACCTCGAGTCCTCCCCCGGCTCCATATCCGCGATCTATGCCTCATCTGCAAATATAAGGGAAGGGGTGAGTCACCAAGACTCAGTGTATAAATCCCCAACCCGATAGTTCAAGCACTTACACAGATCATCAGTAAAACATGCAAATCATGCACCCCATAACCTAACCATCCATTCTCCTTTAGCTACCCCGTGTGGTCAAAACCACTGGTGGTCAAAACCACTGGTGACCGAAGTCACAAATATCAAGTGATGGGGCCAACCCATCGTGTGGTCAAAACCACTAATGACAATCCCGTAATATATCATGTGGGGCCAACCCACTGTGGTACCAAACCACTGGGACGAGTCACAATATCCACATGTGGTCAAAACCACTGGTGACCGTAGTCACAAATATCAATCGTGTGGTCAAAACCACTGGTGGTCAAAACCAGTGGGACTTAGTCACAAATTATAATAACAATGTGGTCAAAACCATTGGTGACCGTAGTCACAAATCAACTGATGGGGCCAAGTCATCTTGTGGTCAAAACCACTGGTGACAGTCCAAATAAATCATCCCCCTCCTCTCATCAATCCCACCATCATCATGCTCATATCATACGTGTCATAATTTCATGTATCATGAATTTAAGGCATAGCATAGCATTATCAAATCATGATAACATATATCAAAAATCACATAACAGGGGAGTTACCCGGAATCCAAGCTCATGCCCACAAGGCAAAGTCACCAATATCAGAGGTTATACAGTAACATAATAAGCATCATTAAACTAACAAAGTGTGTAAGAGTTTACACACCTGACTAACCGCAGATCTAAATAAGAATCCCAAAACTACTCGAATCTAGCGAAAACCCGAAGCGTTGTTTCCCTTTCCTACAATCGGCCAAACTCCTAGTTAGTAACTAAAAAGCCTATTCGGCCCGAATAAAAATCCCGAAGGATATACCGCCCAAATGTAGCACTTACCTTAAGCCTGTTTGGTTTCCAACCAAGTCCCGAAGCCACACAATGAACCCCCTTACAATCGACCACACACTTCTGCACATAAACGATTAGCCTTCGGCTTTTGAACGAATAAGGAATAGATCTAAACGTTGAACCCTTACCTGAATCAGAAATCGAATCCCGAAGATCCACTGCGTTAGACTGCACTTCTCCTTACAATCGGCCTTAACACCTTATTATGAATCATAGGGCCATTCGGCTATGGCATAAATCCCGAAAACAAAGAGGAGTTGTCGCAACCTTACCTTAATGATAGATCCCTTCGGCTTTTACAAAGAGTCGGCCCACACTAAGATTGAGATTCGGCTTCTAAGAACCAAAGTAGAGATGGTGTTTCGACACTGTAATGGTGAAGAGAGAAAATGCAAAAGTAGAGAGTTTTATGGTCAGAGTATTCGGCCAAGAAGAGAACTAGATCAGAGTTTCGGCTTTTGGAAATAATGAGAAAGAGAGAAGGAGATGGAATCAAGATTCAACTTTTGAAGGTGTTTGAGATGAAGAAGAAAGGAATGGGATTGAGGAGGATTCGGCAAAAGAAAATAGATGAACTTTCGGCACAAGGGGTTTAAGAGAAGAAGAAAAAGATGTCGAATGAGGGAGGGGTTCTTGGTTTCGGCTAGAGCAAAAATAGAAGAAAAGGAAAATGACAAAGGTAGTTTCGGCTTGTACCAAATAAAAGAAGAGAAGATGAACAATGGTGATTTCGGTTTTGAACAAACAAGAAGAAGAAGAAATGCACAAGGGTGGATTCGGCACAGAGGGAGTTTCGGCTCTTCAAAGGGGTTGCTAGCATGAATCGGCCAAATGCCCAGAATTGCCAAAAAGAAAGAAAGCACCTAAGGTTCGGGTTTTAGCACAAAACGCAAGAAGAGAGAACCATCTAAGCTAGCCGATTTTTGCTACTAACCAAGGCACATCCGGCCATCACCCAAAAGAACCCCAAACCGATTGCCACCCCTCAAGAATTCGGCTACCCACACAACACTTGCCGTCCCCTTCCTTTCTCCTTGAATTCCTCTCATCCACTCATTCAAACAAATTTGAATGAGTCAAACACCAAATTTTCCTCCCATCCATCAATTCAAACTCTGTTGACCCAATCTTCATATATCCATGAGAATCCCACCTGAGCACACCTCTGCTTACCTGTGGCGTCAAAAATTAATGGGCAAGGGGAGATTTCTGCAACTCGAACCAAGGCTCTCCTTCCCTGCAAGTGGCGTCACTCCCCTGACACCTTAGTGGCGCCTCCCTTGCCACTATACCAAGGCACTTCCTGTGTCTAAAACCTCAAATGAATTCTTTTAACCCCTATCTCCCTTAGCTCCAGTTTCTTAAGTGCTTAAACAAAATTCTTAGCCCTAACTCAAGCTTAACCTAGGGTTATAACTAGACCCCAAAACATGTTAAATCAACCTTATAAACAATTCATCACATACAACACAAGCAAAATGCAGAGACCCCGGTTTAAGGATGTTACAGATCACCTCTTTTTTGTCTTTTGTTTTTATTCCTTTTCTGGTGGTTAGAAGTGCCACTGTTATGACCACCATGATAACGGTTACTAATACGTCATCAACCATCTCCCCCACTATGTCCACAACCACAGCTACGACCGTGACCTCTATATTTCCATTTTCATAATTATTGTGTACTGCTACATTCAATTCAGAGAATGGTACAAAACTAGTTGGACAAATTTCATGGTTTTTCATCAACTCATTATTTTGTTCAGCCATCAAAAGGCATGAAATTATTCAGAATACTTTTTAAAACCATTTTTTTTCAGGGTATTGCTACAGCAAAAGCACATTAGTAGCATAAAATGTTAAAAATGCTTTCTCTATTAAGTCCTCATCAGTTATGTTTTCTCCATATAATTTCAGTTGAGAACTAGTTTTGAAAAGTTCTGAATTGTATTCACTTACAGTTTTAAAATCCTGCAACCGTAAGTGCATCCAATCATAACGAGCTTTAGGGAGTATACCATTTTCTGATGGCCAAATCGTTCTTTTAGATTATTCCACAACTCAAGAAGGTCTTTCACAATAAGATATTCCACTTTTAATCTTTCATGTAGATGATGATGGATGAAAATCATTACTTTTGCCTTATCTTGATTAGATGCTTCTTCATCTACTAATATAGTATTCCCTAGACCTTTATCATCTAGGTGAATTTCAACATCTAACATCCATGACAAATAATTCTTACATGAGATATGTAACACCCGGCCCATACATTTCGACCAGATTTGGTATGCTACGGGTTGTACATTGAAAACTTTTGCTTTGTGTGTTTCGGAAATCGTAAGTTAATTAGACAATATTTGAATTAATAGGTGACATTTGAAAATAAAACCTTGTATTATTATTATTTTGAATAATTAAACCTTTGACAAAATTTCATAAGTTGCAAATATTAAAAACTATGTAGTGAAATATAAACCATGGGGCCTTATTACATAAATATTCCCAAAATTAAAAACTTAAAGAAAAGCCGAAATAATCTATAAAGATAAAAAAAAAACTTGATGGCCCCTCGAGTCCGTCTCGGCTCCCGTGTCCACGATCTACTGCTCATCTGAAAGAGTAGAGAAAATGAAAGGGTGAGTCACCAAGACTCAGTGTATAAATCCCGGACACACTGACCTAAGGCCCAGAAACACATTATGAGCCCTGGCCCATACATAAAGGAAACAATCATAATTACATGAAAATAATGAATGATGAATAGCCCAACCCATCCTAGAATTCCATCCTCTACACACCAACCCGTACCAACCATCACACCTTGGGGATTTCTACAATCAACCCTCCATCCGCTACACACCATAATAACAGTCGTACTGCCTATTCCTATTAATCAGGAATCATTAAACGTGGCATAGCCACCGATCACTATGTGACCTAACATTTGAATTTGTGGTTTAACCACCGATCACCAAGTGACCTATCATGCACTTCCACTTCATTATCGTAATCCCACCCCATGCATACACACATGAAAAATCGAAAACATCATATCATCTTCAAAAAGAAATAGGCTTTCATATATTTCAATACACATAGAGATTTCTATGATTACGTACCTGGCATCCTTTGCCTAACCCTTTTAGGGTTTTATTCGATTGTCTACACAGCCACTTTCCGGCTTTTAGCCCATAACACATATAAATTACAGTTAACTAGTGTGTTAGAGATCTACACACCTGATTATCGTTGGAACAAAACTTTCAACGTCGACGCTATTCGTTGTCATCACAGCTGTTATCTGCCTAAGGTGTTGTTCAGAGGCTGGTAACGAAACATTAGGTTAAGGCACGACCAATGAGAAGAAAACTATTGATCATCTTAAGGAGAATTGAAAACCTCACCTTGAAATCCCGAAATTAGAGACTAGCGACTTCCGGCTTTTAGATCTAAACGATCAGGTTTCCTTCAAATCCCGGAATGCTGCACAAAACGCAGGAAGAGAGAAAATATTAGCCTCAAACAAACCAAGTGGCCATTCGGCCTTGTCTCCTAAAAATCGAAAGAGATCTTAAGGAATAACAAGAGTCGACACTTACCTTACTGGAGAAGATTCGGCTAGCACTTGAGAGAAGATTCCGGCTTTTATGGAGAAATTGCCACAAGAGGAAAAAGAATGGAAAAGAAAGTGAAGTGAGAGGTTTCGGCTTTTGAAGAAATCAAAAGAAAAGATTTCAGAGAATGGCTAAGGGTTTCGGCACAGAGAATGAGAGAAAAGAATAGGGTTCCAAATGTCGGAATTGAAGAGATATCCCCTCTATTTAAAGAAGATTTTGGCACCTACTGCTTAAAACCGAAAATGCCCTTCCTGATAACTAACAACTAATCAAATAGTAGGGGAAATTTCGGCACCCCTTTGCCATAAAAAAACCAATTTCTTCCCTCCTTTAGGTGATGAAATTTCGGCCAACACCTAGCCTTGCAGATAGCTCCTATATTTTCTCCTTTTATCTTCCATATTATCAACTATAATATCTACATTATCCCATTCACATAAATCCTCCTATTTTTGAGCCTTGTTGCCGTCCACTCCACCTAACCCTAATGCCGAAAATTAGCTAACTTAAATTAAAAGAATTGGGCTCCATGAAACCTAAATTTGGGCCCCTTACTCCCTTGTGTGGCGTCACCTCCTTGCTCCCTAAGTGGCGCTACTGACCACTGGGCCACAAGCCCATTTTGATATTTTAAACACAGATACCACCTTTTAAACCCTATAGTGCCCAAACAAAAATTTAACCAAGACCTTGACCACATCCTGAGCCCAATTTGGACCCCTAACAGTTAAATTAACACATTAAACATATCCACACACTAAACGCATAGGCCCATTAATTCAGGATCTTACAGTTCTACCCCCTTAAAGAAATTTCAGCCTCAAAATTACCTGTCCGAAAAGATGGGGGTATTGCTGCCGCATCGCTTCCTCTGGTTCCCACGTAGCCTCCTTAGAGCCATGATTCTGCCACAGCACTTTTACCAACGGAACCATTTTCCTTCGCAATACTTTGACATCACGGTCTAGAATTTCCACCGGTTCCTCTTCGAAGGATAGATCAGGTCTTACCTCGATTTCCTCCACATGAGATGGATCCGAACGATATCGTCTCAACATAGAAACATGAAATACATCGTGAATTTGCCTTAACTCCGAGGGTAACTCAAGCTGATAGGCTACTGGTCCCACTCGCTTCAACACCCGGTATGGTCCGATAAATTTGGGACTCAATTTACCTTTCCGTCCAAACCTCAGTACTTTCTTCCACGGTGACACCTTCAGGAATACCTTGTCACCCACTGCAAACTCTATGTCCTTACGCTTTAAATCAGTATAGGACTTCTGTCTGTCCGACGCTTCCTTTAGTCGAGCCCGAATTAACTCAACCTTCTCTTCTCTCTCGGTCACCAACTCTGGACCCAAAATCCGACGTTCCCCTAATTCCATCCAACAGGTAGGAGTACGACACCTCCTCCCGTACCCTTGTAAATCTAGGGGTTTTCGGGTAAATTTGCAAAACATGGGTATTTTATAAAATTACGGTTGTTTTGGAAATTTTCACAAACCAAGGGTATTTTGGAAATTTTGCCAATCGGAGTGTTTCAGTAATTTTCACAAATTTTGGTAGTTTCACAATTTTGGAGTATTCTGGAAATTTTTCACAAATCAAGTGTATTTTTGGAAATTTTACAAAACTTGGGGGTTTTTTTTTATTGTGAAATAGGGTGGCTGGTCCCTTTCGGGTTTTAATTATAGATTTTGGCCCGTCAACAAATCCTCGTAACTAAGGTGAACAGTCACTACGCACCAGGTAGGATTCCAGCGAAGAGGAGGTGAGTCACTAGGACTGCTTAAATACCAAGCTCTCCCTGAATCCAATCCTAGACATGCGTATGCCTGTTGCCACACCCTAACCCATCGACTCGTTCACGGGTTTGTTTAGTTGGATTAAGTCTTATGGAATTGAAGAGTTGTTTATCTAAGCCTAAGGTCCATTAATACTATCATACTAGTCTACGTCCATAAAGCCCATCAACCCCACAAATATATCACATCAAGAGTTAGAATACTTATTTGCGTGGATCGGGTGCCGGTAGACTCGAAGGCCATATCTTCATCCAAGACACATTTTTTTTCCAAATTCACATCAACGTTACAAAACATTACTAGGCCCATTTCACAGCCCGAGTTTTGAACTGGGCTCTGATACCAAAATGTAACACCCCAAACCCGGCCCATACATTTCGACCAGATTTGGTATGCTACGGGTTGTACATTGAAAACTTTTGCTTTGTTGGTTTCGAAAATCGTAAGTTAATTAGACAATATTTGAATTAATAGGTGACATTTGAAAATAAAACCTTGTATTATTATTATTTTGAATAATTAAACCTTTGACAAAATTTCATAAGTTACAAATAATAAAAACTATGTAGTGAAATATAAACCATGGGGCCTTATTGCATAAATATTCCCAAAATTAAAAACTTAAAGAAAAGCCGAAATAATCTATAAAGATAAAAAAAAAACTTGATGGCCCCTCGAGTCTGTCTCGGCTCCCATGTCCACGATCTACTACTCATCTGAAAGAGTAGAGAGAATGGCTAAGGGTTTCGGCACAAAGAATGAGAGAAAAGAATAGGGTTCCAAATGCCGGAATTGAAGAGATATCCCCTCTATTTAAAGAAGATTTCGGCACCTACTGCTTAAAACCGAAAATGCCCTTCCTGATAACTAACAACTAATCAAATAGTAGGGGAAATTTCGGCACCCCTTTGCCATAAAGAAACCGATTTCTTCCCTCCTCTAGGTGATGGAATTTCGGCCAACACCTAGCCTTGCAGATAGCTCCTATCTTTTCTCCTTTTATCTTCCATATTATCAACTATAATATCTACATTATCCCATTCACATAAATCATCCTATTTTTGAGCCTTGTTGCCATCCACTCCACCTAACCCTAATGCCGAAAATTAGCTAACTTAAATTAAAAGAATTGGGCTCCATGAAACTTACATTTGGGCCCCTTACTCCCTTGTGTGGTGTCACCTCCTTGCTCCCTAAGTGGCGCTACTGACCACTGGGCCACAAGCCCATTTTGATATTTTAAACACAGATACCACCTTTTAAACCCTATAGTGCCCAAACAAAAATTTAACCAAGGCCTTGACCATATACTGAGCCCAATTTGGACCCTTAACAGTTAAATTAACACATTAAACATATCCACACACTAAACGCATAGGCCCATTAATTCAGGATCTTACAAGATATCTAGGGCCGTATATTCAAGTTTGACAAGATTTGACATTATAATCACTAAAAAAATTAGTAAATTAATAAGCATTTTCAATAGTAAAACAATCCAAATATATATACCAAATTTGCGGAATTGGCATAGAGAGGAATAATCATAATAATAACATAAAACAAATTGAAATAATCCAAATTTTCTTTTAGTAACCTTAAAAAATGTATATATAATTATCATTATAATATGTATATAAAATTGATTTGTATGCTTTGAATATTTCTCTTTTTATATAAATGTGATGAACAAATTAAAATAATGATGAAACTACATATACTGTATATAGTTCAATGGAAGCTTTACGGGCGAGTTATATATAGTCACAATGACATGAACTTCACTATGAACTTGTAGAGGCTCATGCTGATAACGTATTATAAAACTAAAAGAAGAATGCAAAGATTAAGAGAGAAAGAAAGATAAAGAAATGAAAGGATGATTCAACTTCCACTTAGGATACAATAAGCTTGTACATGCCCTCTATTTATATGGCTTCAAGTACCATAAGTTATGAAGCATTAAGAACCAGCATTAAGGTAACCTATAAATGATTTATGGGTTACAAGATAATGAATTTAGGGGTTATTAACATTCATTCTCTAGTGGCATGTTTGGTTCACTGTAATGGAATAGGGCTGTAATTGAATAGAGCTGTAATGGAATAGAGTTGTAATGGAATAGAGCTGTAATCAGTAATTCAATTGTTTGGTTGAATGGAATGGAATTGTAACACCCCAAACCCGGCCTAGAAGTTAGGCCCGAATCTGGCATGTCACATTGAAGAGTTTTTCAAAAACCATGTTTTCATTAGAAACTCTTCTTAAAGAATTTAAAAACTTTCTGTTATTCAAAACCTAAAATTTCGTTTGCTTATTTTCAAAATGTATTTTATTAAAAATCATTCCCTTGCAAAAACATTTTTACTACCATGTCCAAAAACTTTGTTTATAACAGTAATCAGATTCAATGAATTGCGGAAAGTGATATTTTGAGAAGTAGTTATTGTCGTTTTATAAAAATCTAGAGTTTAATCGTTTATAGTTTGAATATAACTGAAATGGTAATTCAAAGAAAAATAATTTCCAATGGCCTTATTATAAAAACCAAACCCAAATTAAAATAAACTTCAAAATAAAGCTAAACAAAATTTTACTAAATATTTTGGAGAAGTATTCCGATGTATGGCCACCACCGAGTCCTCCTCAGTTCCAAATCCTCTAATGCTGGGGATTACCTGCGAGGTTAAAGGAAAGGGGGTGAGTTACGAGAACTCAGTGTGTAATCCCCTAATCGGTCGTTAACTGGGCTGAGACCCATACAGAAACTAACTGGGTCGAAGCCTATATAAACATGATAATGCATATAATGTAATGCAATTTCCAACCCAATCCTAATAATCCATCCGCTACACACCACCTGTACCAACCAACACACCTGTGGGTGATCATCAGTCAACCCACCCCGCCAACACACCAAGAATGCAGCCGAGCTGCCAGATTATAAGTGGCTTAGAGCCTTCGGTAGGTCCACAATCGTCTTGGGTGACTCATGTGACCCTAAAAATCAAATCGGTGAGTCCACAGTCATCTTGGGTGACTCGTGCGACCCTAAAAAATCAAATCGATGAGTGAAATCAAATTGGTGAGTAAAATCAAATCGGTGAGTCCACAGTCATCTTGTGTGACTCGTGCGACCCTAAAAATCAAATCAGTGAGTCCACAGTCATCTCGGGTGACTCGTGCGACCCTAAAAATCAAATTGGTGAGTCCACAGTCATCTCGGGTGACTCGTGCGACCCTAAAAATCAAATCGATGAGTCCACAGTCGTCTCGGGCGACTCGTGCGACCCTAACAAATCAGTCACTTCCTCCAATTACATATCCCAACCCATGCAGTATGTCATGTATGCAAAGCACAGTATGAAATAGATTACCGTCATAACCAGATAAGCAGAATACACACACAGTCGTGCTAATCAACCCATAGGGGTATAGCGGTACTTTTACCCATTAAGGGTAATTCGGTAATTTCGTAACCTAAGGGTATTTTGGTAATTTACCTTCTAAGGGTATTTCGGTAAATTTCGCAACCCAGGGGTATTTCGGTAATTTACCCTCTAAGGGTATTTCGATAATTTTGCAATCCAGGGGTATTTCGGTAATTTCGCAATCTAGGGGTATTTCGGTAATTTACCCTCCAAGGGTATTTCGATAAATTCACAACCCAAGGGTATTTCAATAATTTACCCTCCAAGGGTATTTCGATAATTTCACAATCCAGGGGTATTTCGATAATTTACCCTCCAAGGGTATTTCGATAATTTGCCCTCTAAGGGTAATTCAGTAGTTTTACCCACTAAGGGTAATTCAGTAATTTACCTTCCAAGGGTAAATTCGGTAGTTTTACCCACTAAGGGTAATTTGGTAATTTACTCTCTAAGGGTAAATTCAGAAATTTTACCCACCAAGGGTAATTCGGTAATTTACCTTCCAAGGGTAAATTCGGTAGTTTTACCCACCAAGGGTAATTCGGTAATTTACTTTCCAAGGGTGAATTCGGTAGTTTTACCCACCAAGGGTAATTTGGTAATTTACCCTCTAATGGTAATTCGGTAATCTCGTAACTAAAATTAAACTAGTAATTTGGGCCATACTAATTTAAACTGTCCATCTGCGTCATGCTGACTAAATTGACCATAACTTGAGTTAGAAAACTCGAAATCTAGATCCATAATATTTCCTTGAAACTAGACTCATATATCTTCTTACTGTAATATTTCTAGAATTTTTGGCCTAGCCATTTAGTACAGTTTATTCCTTAAAGTTTTCATTGTTTCACTGTCCAACGATTCTGACCTCTCTTAACTTAATTTCATATATCTCACTGTACGGTTTTCATATACTGTTCCAAATTGTTTCTCTTGAAAATAGGCTCACTAAGGAATCCATACATATAAATTATAACCCATAATTCATTTTGTACAATTTTATATGATTTTTCCAAAACAGATCAGTGAACCCCAAAGTTATCTCACTAAAATCAAGATATCTCAGAATATAAAATTCCTTTTCCTTCTTCGTTTCTTCCATATTAAAATAGACACAGTAAGATTTAATCTGATATCTTATTCACTTCTAATTCCTTTTTTTCCTATTTTTAGTGATTTTTCAAAAACACATCACTGCTTCTAACTGAAACTATTTTATTACGAAATACGATTACCACTACGATCATACGCACGCCCGAGTGGTTACGGATGTCGGTTTTTGGTTTTCCTCAGTATTTTGACCGATTAACAGCATATTTCATACAAACTTTCAGAGAAGTGTGAGATTACACACCATTTCAGATATGTATATGGAAGGGTATGAGATTACACACCTTATTCGGAATCCGTAACGCGATGCTCTCCGCGGCACCAAAAATTTGAATCACTTATTACGAGATATAGATGTTCGACTTTACCACTATTTCTGAAAAATCCACAAGTAAAGAGTATCGAGTGATTTAGTGCCTAACAATATAATCGATTAGTCAAACTTTCAATCCGATTAACACCATAACCGAATAGCGATATCGAATGGACTATGAAATGACTCCTTACCTTAATCGATGATAATCCCAATTTCCACTGATTAACTTATGGCTACGGATGATACACGGATATGAGATTCGACTAACAAAAAGAAAAATGAGCAAGAATGGATTGAGGGTTTCGGCAAAACAAGGAAGAAAAATGAACAAATGTGCTAGAGTGTTTCGGCCAAAACAAGGGGAAAAGAAGTTGGAAGAGAAAAAGTACCCAAAATGCTAATAGAAACCCAAAACCTTTCATGCACAAATTTGCAAAAACTGTAAGAGAAATCAGCTCCCAAAATCCCCTACTAAACCGTGTACTCAAAACACCCAAATTTTTTTCTTCTTTTTTTTTTATAACCACCTACTCCACTCCCCAAATTCTCTTTTTTTTTTATCCACTTACTCCACTCCCCAAATTCTTTTATTTCTTTTTTTTATCCACCTACTCCACTCCCTAAATTCTTTTATTTCTTTTTCATCCACCTACTCCACTCCCCAAATTATTTTATTTCTTTTTCATCCACCTTACCTAAAATCCCTTATTTTCCTCCTTACCATACCTTTCCATAATTTAATAAGTCCACCTTACCATAATTTAAAAAGTCCAATTTGCCTTATTTACAAGCTTGGCCGAAATTTAGGGAAAGAGTACAAAAAAATTAGTCACAATTTGCACATTATGGGATTTGAACTTCTTCCCTTCATACTCTTCACTTAATGCCATAACCTCTTTACTAATAGCTCATTTATGCTAACAAAATACACACTTATTTCCTTAAGCTTTGATGCCTCTTACTATCTCTCCTTAATAGGCTTAAACACAAACTTTCACTAAGGCCCAACTTAAACCCGAAACTTCATAGAACCTCGTAATTTTCTAAAATCACCTTTCTAATAAGTCCAACTTGAAATAATTTCGTTATCTTGTTCTCAAAAATTTTAAACACTCCTACGCCCAAGGCCCAATGGGCCCAATCCTACTAGGCCCAATTTTGGGATGTTACAGGAATAAAGCTGTAATAGAATTTTTGTGTTTAGTTGAATGGAATAAATGTTGTAATAGTATAAGGAAAAAGGCTTAAATGACCAAAATACCCTTAACAAAATTTTTGTAGGTAGATGATTATTGTTATTAAATTTTAATAAGATTATTGTTAAATATATTTTAATTAAAATAAAAATAAATAATTTAATCATATTTTAACATAATTATTATTAAATACAATTTAATAAAATAATATATAATTTAATAATATTCTTAATATAATTATTAAGAATATTTAATAATAATTTTAATATAAAATTATTATTAAGAATATTTCAATGCCTAATATATTTGCTTTAATCTAGCCTCTCACCTATTCTCTTAGGTCACAATCTCCAATATAAAAATGAGTTTAACATACTATATGATAATCCTCTAATAACATTTTATTTTAATAGTCAATTTTAATATAAAACATATTTTTTATATTTTATATTTTATTTTATCCTTTATAATAAAATGATAACAACAATTAATTATTAGGTATACTCTTTAATAAATTAATTATTTGTAGCAATCTTTTGGTGAAATAAAAACCTTCAAATTTTACATAAAAATTACTAAATTTTAGTAACATTAGTTCTTTACATATGTGAAATAAAAAATCAAAACTCATAGTCCTTTGTTATTCAAAAACCATAGTCCTTGATTTTATGTTATTCAAAAACTCATAGTTCTTTATGTTATTCAAAAACATGAAGAAAATTTGACATAAATACAGAAGGAGCTGAGATCCGTTGGCAAACAATGTATGGCATGGATGGTTATCCTTGCGTGGAAAACCCAAATCGTAACAATTATTGTTGTTGTTTCATTGTGCTCCGCAAATATGCATAAAGAATATGGCTAATTCACTGGAGGACATGGGCTAGATGTCACAACAGAATATCAATAATCACTGTATTTAATCCAGCATGAGTTTAGTAAAATGCTTGAAAGAATCAAGAGACCTTTCTTCCTTTTTTAAAGCTACTTCTAGCTCTTTTGTTAATACCAAATAGACCTTAATGGCATATTCATGAACAAATTTACCAGTGCGTATTTTAATAGAAACAATGACAAGGATCATAATCAACTAATTCAATGAAAGTAAAAAATCACACCATGTTAGCAGCAAAAGGAATGACTAGGCTTTTCTTACTTAGGTAAAGAAATGAAAAAGTAATACCTGTGCGATTGATGCAGAACTAAGAGGATTTACATCAAAATTCTAAAAAATTTTCACCGATGCTTCGACCAAACTCCTTTAAAACAAGTTGAACATCATCAAATGTCTTAACATATATAGAAAACAACTTGAAACAAAGAAGCACATTTCTATTAAATTATGACACCCTCCCCTTATAGAGTTCTTTAATGAAGTCAATAGCTCATACCATACAAAATAACCAGTGCTATCATCTGGATTTAACCAGTTCTATCATATGGATAAGGATAAATGCGGTGTTACACTCTGCATAAATATGACGTAGATTCAGTTCATTAATAACGACAAAATAATAATTGCAGAATTAGTGGATTTAGCTGAAGATTGACAATGCATGCAACTGCAGACAAAATGCCAAATGCAGAATGCCTATTCCCTACAAAATAATAAAAAAGAACAGTAAAGGGGAAGTAGGGTCGAATCCTCAGGGATCGGATTATACGAATGCTTGTTTCTCGAAATCCTGGGCAGAATCGTGCCCAAGAAAACCTGCGTTCCTGAAAAATAAAAATAATAGAATTAAACATTTTGATCTGGAAACAAAAATAAAAATAAAAACAGAATTGAGAAGTCGAATTGGAATTGTGAAAATTAAAAATAGGAAATAGAGTTAAGTTAAGGAAATTCTTATGGGGAGATTCTAGCCTCCAGTTGCCTCGATCCGCCTTGGGTTCAATCCTTGGCTTTTATATGATCCTTCTCAAACCGAATAAGCCAGTTATAGTGGAAGAGGATGCCTACGACCACCAGCTCCAAGGATTTAGACTTCGATTTGGTGGAACCTGACTCTAGCCAACAATCGCTCTTGTGGGATCATCTTATGCTAGATCAACGTTTCTCAACGGCGAATCCCACGCCACTTTGTCTCTTGGGCTCGCCAACCTCTGACGCAGTAAGCTAACGAATCGACTGTGTAACCTTCTCAAAATATACAAAGCGGTCATTCCTTGCACACATTGAAAAGATCACTTTTTAAGGGACATGGACGGAAGCATCAGCCCCGTAATGCGGAGAAACGATGAGTACCCTGTTGAGAAGGCTAAGTACGGATTCTAAACCTCAAGAACCCTTTTTGGGGATTTTCGACAACCTTTGGCTAGATGGGTTTTAGTGGCTCATGGTTGTGGTGGAAAAGAAAATAAATATATAATAAAAATGGAGATTTTATTAAAAGGAAATATGGAAAGAACAAAAGACTTTTGGGGAAAGAGTGTTTTTCAGAAAAAGAAGAAGCTTAAAATTAATTTGAGTCACCTCACACCCTATTTATAGAGCTAGGGGAGATAGTCTAATCCTACTTAAACTCCGAAAAGATAAATACATTTAATTGAAAATAAATAAAGATAAAATCCTAAAATTAAATAATCCCTAATAATTATCTTAATATTAATTATCCTTAATATAATCAAAATAGAGTCTAATAGAATAAAAACTCTTCTTTTTGCATTTAAACCCTTGTGTCCTCCATGCTTGCACTTTTGGCACCAACTTTTCCCCGTGTCGCACATTGACCCATTTTATCTTTAATTTCACGCTTTTGGCCCTTAATTTCGCTTTTGCCTCCAATTTAGTCCCTACAAGATAAAATATCATAAATAACTCAAATTAGCAGGAGCATACTTAGAATAAATACATAATTAATACATAAAAATACGTTATTCTAGAGTATTATCAATTCATGTAACATCTCGAAGTTGGGCCTAGTAGGAATAGGCCCAATGGGCCTTGGGCGTAGGAGTGTTTAAAATTTATGGGAATTTGAGAATGGCATTATTTCAAGTAGGACTTATTAGTAAGGTGATTTTGGACTGTTACGGAGTTCTATGGAGTTTCGAGTTCTAGTTGGGCCTTAGTAAAATTTTGTGTTTAAGCCTATTAAGGAGAGATAGTAAGTGGCATCAAAGCTTATAGAAATAAAAGAGTAAATTGCTAGCATAAATGAGCATATGGCAAGGAGGTTATGGCATCAAGTGAAGTACCTTGAGGGAAGAGGTTCAAATCCCATTGTGTGCAAATTTTGACTATTATTTTTGTACTATTTCTCTAAATTTCGGCCAAGCTTGTAAATAAGGCAAAATTGGACTTTTAAATTATGGTAAGGAGGAAAATAAGGGATTTTAGGTAAGGTGAACTTATTAAATTATGGAAAGGTATGGTAATGAGGAAAATGAGGAAAAAGAAAAAGGAAAAAGAAATAAAGAAAAACATAATGATGAGATGATGGATTAGTGGAGTAGGTGAGGGAGTAATTATGGGAGAAAGAAAGGAATGATGGAGAGTGAATTATGGAGCATTTTAGGGAGTGAATCATGGATGAGAGGCAGTGAAGGAGTTAGGTCAAAAAAAAAAGGAAGAAAGATAAATGAAATGAGAAGTGCATGGGGGGGATGATATTCGGCTATGAAGAGGGGTGTTCAGGCAATTTTAGCTTTTGGTCATTTTTCCTTTCAAAAATATTTTTGGTTCTTTTGATTGCATTTCCTCTTTGCCGAAACTTCAATTTGCCTATTAACTTCTACTCTTTTCTTTTCAAACAATCTCTATTCTACACCATAACTGAAACATCAAGTTCATCTCATAATCGAAGTTTGGTTCTTGTGGTTGCCGAAGCTTCTTTGCCTTCACGGGTTTTCAGTGGTGCAAGAAAGTGTTCTTCCTCTTCTTTCATTTTCTTCTTGTTTCTCTTTTACTCCCGCTTCTAAAATCGATTAGTCACCCTGTTCTTTTGACCAAGGCCTAATCTATTCCTTGCTACTTCCATCCTCTTGGTTCTCTTGGTGTGGACTGAATCGGTAGAGTGTTAGCTTACACTCTCGTCATCTTTCTAGTCTTTGGCTTTCGGAAGAGGGTCGGTAAGTAGAGTCTCGAAGAACTTTATTAGAGGGCCAATCGAACACCTATCTCTCGTAATAAGAGACTCGGATTGTTGGTAAGTGATATAGATTGTTAATCAATTGCAATACTTGGTTGAAGTTGTAAATTGGGCTTTGGACTAATTGTTGACCGATTGTACCTTTAGGTGCCGCGGAGAGCATCGCGTTACGGATTCCGAATAAGGTGTGTAATCTCATACCCTTTTCGAATATATGTTTGGAATGATGTGTAATCTCATATCGCTCTGAAATTTTGCATAAATGTTCTGTGATTTGGTTGAAATACCAAATAAAACTGGAAATCGGCATCCGGGATCACTCGGGCGCGCGTAGGTTCATAGTGGTAACCATGTTTTTGTAATAAAACAGTTTTGGTCAGTGACAGTGACGTGATTTCAAAAAATCATGAAAAATAGGAGAAAGGTAATTAGAAATTGATTGAGATAAAAAATTAAAGCTTACTGTGTCTATTTTAATATGGAAGAAATGGAGAAGAAAAAGGAATTTTATATTCTGAGATATCTTAATTTTAGTGAGACTGGTTCTGATTAACTTCGGGGTTCAATGATCTGTTTTGGAAAAATCATATAAAATTGTACAAAATGAATTATGGGTTATAATTTATATGTATGGATTCATTAGTGAGCCTATTTTCAAAAGAAACAAGTTGGAGCAGTATATGAAAACCGTACAGTGAGATATTTGAAATTAAGGTAAGAGAGGTCAGAATCGTTGGACAGTGAAACAAGGGAAGCTTTAAGGAATAAACTGTACTAAATGGCTAGGCTAAAAATTCTGGAAAAATTATAGTAAGAAGATATATGAGTCTAGTTCCAAAGAAAATTTACGGATCTAGATTTCGAGTTTTCTAACTCGAGTTATGGTCAATTTAGTCAGTATGATGCAGATGGACAGTTCAAAGATGGTTTGAAAAAAAAAACTTCAATGTGACACGCCAGATTTGGGCCTAACTTCTAGGCTGAGTTTGGGGTGTTACAATTCAATTCATTAATAACGAGAGAATCATAATTGCAGAATTAGTGGATTTAGCTGAAGATTGACAATGCATGCAACTGCAAACAAAATGCCAAATGCAGAATGCCTTCAGCAGAGAAAGTTTGGGTTGCTTCTACCATAATTAGTATATTATCTTATAGTATGTTAAAAAGGGAAGATAAACCATAGCAGTGCATAGATCTATGTTATACTGAATCTAAGCATAAAAGTCAATTTTCTAGGTATTGAAAATCCAGTAACTTGTCCATTCTGCTAAGTTCTTCATCTTTGCTCAATTCAACAAATATAATATGGCTTCATACAATTTACCTGGATATAACTAGCTCCAAATAAAGCACCATTTCCTATTTGAAACTGAGACCTGTAGTCTTTACCCTGTATAAAGAAAACAAAGATGTCACAAGACAAAAACCAAGCTTGCATCCATGGCAGCAAACACCAATAATACAAACATACCAGTTCTATCATCTGGATTTAACCAGTTGGTTAATGAAAAAGGTCCCAATACCAAAATCTGCAATTTCTAACCCTATCCCCAGACTACAGTCTTTGCAACTAAAAAATTTCCATTTTTCTTCAAAATTCAATAAAATTATGGAAAAATAATTACTGAACTAGATTTATCAATATTCTTCCGGGCAATTCTTATAACAATGATAATTGAAAAAAAAATTCAAAAGAAAAGAGGAAAAACGGAACCAATAATACAAACATAGTTGAAATTATAAAACAATAAGGGGAACAAAAAAGGGGAACTTACAGAGGTTCTCACAAAGGAAAGGAGGCAGCTTTGCGAGGCGGAGAACGAGTTGGAGATGAATCTACGGTTCTCAATGATAGAATCAAGGGAGGCACCACTTTTACAACAACGACAGAATTGACGGTCGATGGGTGAAGAAATATAGGGTAAAATTGTCTGCGGGAAAATTTTTGCTACTACATCCGTCGTTGAATGGTCTATTCTTAACCCCCTTCGCTGAATGATGATTTGGTAAATCAGACGAATAAGAGAGTAATAGCCATTTGCCGAATGAAGAAAATGGTGAACCAAACTATGTCTTAACTGTTCATCCACAGCCATTCCTTCCAACCAAACGTGGCCTAGGTGTTATATGGAATTACAACCGTTTTAAATATTTTTTTTATAATTATTTAAGAAACAAATTCAAAATAAACTTGGACAAATAGTTTTTTTTTTTTTAATTTTTAATACTTTTCTATAACTTATTTATTGTTTTTATAATTTTTTTAATTATATGGATTGGTTTACTTTTAATATATTTAAAATTATAAATTATAAATATATTTATAAATTTAAATTAATATATTTAAAAATGAAAATTTGAAGAATCTTTCATTACCCGATTAATATGTTATTAATCCAAAAATTATATGGATTGATTCTATTAAATATATGAAAAAGCAAGGTTTATTTTAATATGTTATTAAATTAAAGAAAGAACTTTAAATCCGTGCAAGTTGATTGTTGTAATTTGTAGCATATTAATGTCTTTATTTTATTTAACATGGGTTGATCTTCTAAAAGAAACCTCTCTCTCTTTTCTTTTTTTTTTTTGTTTTTCATTAGCTCAATCTTTTTCAAATTAAATCTTCACTTCGTCAATGATAGTGTCCACTTTTAGGTTGGTTGCCATTTTTTGTAACCTTTTTTTTTTCTTTTTAATTTCAGTTCATATTATCATGATTTTTTCTACAATTTCGTGGTTTTATTAGACAATTTTTCGTGGTTTTATTTTGTCTATTCTATTTTCTTGTTATTTTATTATTACTTTTAATTTTTAGTAATACTCTGATGTATATATAAGATTTTCTAATATAAGGGTGCTTCAAGATCTATTAGGAACTATTTTCGAAAGGCTTTATCATGATAGATCATAAAGACGGTAATAGATATGAGATGAAGAGGAGGGAGATAGACTATTTGAGACTTGGACTTTTGTGCATTACTATGTGATGGGTCTCTTGGGGGCTTTTGGCAGCTTTTTTCTTAGTTAATCAATATTCATCGTCTTTGATAGTTTTTTCTTAGTTAATCGATGTTAATCGTTAGGATGATTTGATGATTTGCGAGGTTAAGATGTTAATTTCAGCGATTTGGTCAAGTTGATGCATTTGTTTTTGAATTATTCCAATGTTGCAGTTATTATCAATTTGTTTTTTTTAGATTATTCTGTAGACATGACATTTGTGCATTACTTTGTAATAATTTATTTATCGTTTGTACTATACGACATGTCTTTGTATTATTATTGTTCATGATTCCTATTAATAATACTATTTTGGCGTAATGGTGTAAGAAGCCTTCAAACTTTTTCAAAAAAAGCAATTAAGCCCCTACTTCTTTTTTTTTTTTTTGCACTCATTTGGGTATTTAAACTTTCAAAATGCATAAAAAGGCCCTCAAACTTTTCCAAAAAAAAAGCAATTAAACTATAGCTTTTTTTTAACGCTTAATTGGGTACTTAAACTTTCAAAATGCACTAAAAAGACCCTCAAATTAAAAAAAAAAACAATTAAGCCCCTATTTCTTTTGCATTCAATTGGATACTTGAACAACCCCTAATTTTTTTCAGTTAAAGCCACCACATGTCACAACCACAGCGTGACATGTGGCAAAAAATGAAAAAATAAAAAAATAAAAGTTATAAAAATTATTAAATTATAATAAAAACTATAAAAATTAAAAAATTAGGAAAAAAATAAAATATATAGAAATATAGAAAAAAATTATAAAATTTTATAAAGTCGTAAGAAATTATAAAAAATGAGAAGAAATATAAAATTCGTAAAAAATTATAAAATTATCGTATTAAAAGAATTATTTATAATTTTTCTATAAATTTTATTGATTTTATTTTTTATCATTTTTTGTTACATGTTACGCCGTGTTGCGACACATGATGGCTTTAACTAAAAAAACCAGGGGTCGTTAACTTTAACAGTCAACGGTTAAAGTTAATGGTTAAGGCCTTTTTGATGCATTTGATTTTTTTTATGATTTTTATAAAATTTAACAATTTTTATTATTTTTATAATTTTTTCTATTTTTAATATTTTTTTAAAATTTAATATTTTTATAATTTTTATTGATTTTTGTTTTTTATATTTTTTTTTGCCACATGTCACACTATGGTTGTGACACAAGGTGGCTTTAATTGAAAAAAATAGGGGCAGTTAAATTTAACGTTGAACTGTTAAAGTTAACAGTCAAATGGCCTTTTTGATGCATTTGACAATTCAATCCAAATGAGTGCAAAAAAAGGCACCCCCGCTTTTCTTGAAAAAGTTAGAAAATTTCGCCTTACACAATGATCCAATGAGCGAAATAATTGGAATTTTTGTATCCAACGTCTTCACAACATTATCTATTAGAAATGAATTTTCTAGCATTTGACTCCGTACCACTGAAGAATTTAATTGCACACTTGAAAGATAGCCCAGAAAGTTGAGAGAATATTTAGATAATTGATTTATACGGACTCTTCCTGATTGAGACCACAGGTAAAAATAATATTGTCATAAATCGACAAAGTAATATTTTCACTTATTGATCAGAAGAGACATATCCTTTGACGCCAGAATTGACTTTCCTTGATACCTAATAAAATGTATGAAAGGGTCTTTGAACAACCATAGGTTGTTCTGAAGATCATTATAAAAGACTTCGCCAAGATATTTTATTTTTCCATAAAAAAAAAAATTGTTCAAGAAAGACTCCAGAAGATGTTGATCGTAAATGAGAAGATTGATTACGGAGAAAAAGGAAAATGGATTCGTATTCACATGTATGAGAATAATATAGGAACAAGAATAATCTTGGATTAAAAATCGAAATAGATTTCTTTAGAGTAATAAAACTCTTCAAATTACAATACTTGTAGAGAGAGAACCATAATAAATGCAAAGAAGAATCATCTTTTACCCAATAGCGAAGGGCTCGAACTAAGATTTCTAGATGGATGGGATGAGGTATTAGTGCCTCTAACACAATTTCAATGTGAGAATTTGTCCTCTAAAAATAGAAATATTAAATGAATTAATTGTAAATTATGAGACTTTGCGACTTCTGTCCCTTGTGAGTAAGATATTAATCATAAGGAAAATAAAATTTCCACAATGACTGCAAATCTTGCCGTTTACATTTTGAAAGTTCAAGTAAACAATTGAGTAAAAAAAAATTAAGGCTTAATTTCTTTTTTTCTTTTTTTTTTAAATGTTTGAGGGTCTTTTACACTACTATTTTCTTAAAAAAATGGTAAAACTATTTCCAAAATTAATATGATTTGATAAAATTAGAGCATGATTTGTCAACCATTAATTGGTGACACATGTAATTCTGAGAAGTTAGCCAGAAGTGTTTTCTAAAACTGCTTCTTTACCAATTTTTAATTGTATATATAAATTAAAACATGCTAAAATTATTTTAATAATAAAAAAATAATGGCTGTGCGCCACTTTGGCCACCTCTTATCTTTCTAAACTATCGATATATAATAAATATATTAACCCTAAAACTAAAAACGGGGTGCCCTAAGTGCCGCCCCCTATTCCTCCCTAAACAATAATAATAATATAATAATAATAATAATAATAATAATAATAATAAAAAATTCTAAAATAAAATATGATAAACTTAAAATATAAAACTCTTAATAGAAATAACAATAAAATAATCCTAAAATTTTCATTTTACGAGTCAATTCGAACTCTTATACTAAATCTTTCACATATTCATTCGTTCCTTGACACATTAAATAATAATTATGTTGTTTTAAGTTTTTTTAATTAATATTTATAATTAATAAATATATTGTTTTCAAGTTTATTTATTTTTAATTCATCTTTTTGTAAAATCAAATATTACTTTTTAAAAACATCAACTATTTCTTTATATATTTTTCTTTGTATATAATATTTATATCTCAATATTTATTTTCTCCACCTATTGTAAGTATGATGATTTTTAATATTATGAATCAAATATCATTATTATTCAAATATGTAAATATTTTAAATATCATTGTTTTTTCATCTACACTTGTGGGTATGATATTTCAAATATTTTAGATGTAAAATATATCAATTAATTATTTCAAATACACATACAAAAATATATAATACTAAAATTTA